>JBBPBX010015381.1:13125-44757 GCA_038048925.1 Garcialebias charrua | reverse complement strand
TATACACATATACATAGTCTATGTGTATATTTCAGTCTTTCATAAAGACCTCATTGCAGTGACTGACACATCAGAGATGCAAACTTGTAAATCAAAGTCTGTAGCATGCTAATATTACCCACAGAACTATGCTGCTATTCTATCATATTGTAAAAGAATGAATGTATAAATGAATAAAATATGAACAAACCTTTTCTTTCTTCCTCTTGTGAGATTTATTTACGGTTGGCAAGCATCTTTCTTCCTCTTAAGTTTCTTTTATGATTTGCTTGTGAGATTTATTTACGTTTCGTTGGCAAACGTCTTTCTTCCTCTTACGTTTCTTTTATGATTTGTTCACAAACTACAAACCACCCCCCCAGACCTGTGACAGCTCAGCCTCTGCGCTGAATGAACTGAATGAGTTCTTTGCTCGGTTCGAGGCAAGTAACAGCACACCAGCACATAAACTCCCCCCCTCTCCTGATGGCCAGGTGCTGACGCTGTCCTCAGACAGCGTAAGGCGATCATTCATCAAGATTAACGCCCGGAAGGCCTCTGGTCCTGACAACATACCTGGTCGTGTGCTGAAGGACTGTGCAGGGGAACTCGCAGCGGTCTTCACGGACATCTTTAACATCTCACTGAGCCAGGCCATCGTCCCCACCTGTTTCAAAGCCACCACCATCATCCCTGTCCCAAAGAAGGCAACGCCCGCATGCCTCAATGACTATCGCCCAGTAGCACTCACCCCCATCCTGATGAAGTGCTTTGAACGGCTAGTCATGAAAAGCATCACATCTGTCCTCCCTGACTCCCTGGATCCCTTCCAATTTGCATACCGACCTAATCGCTCAACCGACGATGCCATCTCCTCTGCCCTTCACACAGCTCTCACACATCTGGACACGAAGGACTCCTATGTTAGAATGTTGTTCATCGACTTCAGCTCGGCATTTAACACCATCATCCCCCAACAGCTCATCCTTAAACTGGACAGTCTGGGGCTGAACACCTCAATGTGTAACTGGCTGCTAGACTTCCTGACCGGGAGACCACAGACAGTGCGGGTCGGGAGTAACACATCTAGCACCATCACATTGAACACAGGGGCCCCACAAGGATGTGTGCTGAGCCCCCTTCTATTCACCCTGCTAACACACGACTGCACACCATCGTACAGCTCCAACCACTTCATCAAGTTTGCGGACGACACAACAGTGGTGGGTCTCATCAGCAACAACGATGAGACGGACTACAGGAACGAGGTGAGCCGCCTGGCCTTGTGGTGCGGACACAACAATCTCACTCTCAACGTGGAGAAGACAAAGGAGATTGTTGTGGACTTCAGGAAGAAGGATGCCCAACATGCCCCTCTGACCATCAACAGCACCGCAGTGGAGAGAGTAGACAGCACCAAGTTCCTGGGAGTGCACGTCTCAAAGGACCTGTCCTGGAGCAGGAACACTGCAGCACTGGCAAAGAAGGCTCACCAGCGTCTCTACTTTCTCCGCAAGCTGAAAAGGGCTGGAGCTTCAACCCCCATCATGAGCACCTTCTACAGAGGTGCCATAGAAAGTGTCCTGACCAGCTGCATCACTGTGTGGTTTGGTGCATGTACTGCATCCTGCCGCAAGAGCCTCCAGCGCATTGTGAGAGCAGCTGAGAAGATCGTGGGCACCTCCTTGCCCTCACTGCAGGACTTACACAGCAAACGCCTCACTCGGAAAGCCCACTGCATGGCAGGTGATCCCACACACCCACTACACAGCTGCTTCAGACTGCTGCCATCAGGGAGGAGACTGAGGAGTCTCCAGGCTCGAACCAGCAGACTGAGAGACAGCTCTGTTCATCAGGCAGTCAGGATGCTAAACACTCTGCCTGCTCTGCCCCCCCTCCCATTTGAACTGCCTTAACACTAAAACTTTCTCACACATTACCACACAACACAAAGATTTTAACACTGGACTCTGTGTCATCAAACGGGTTATTCACTAAACTCTCGGTCATGTGCTCATACAGTTTGCACTACTTCTCATACTTGCACTAATGTTTGTATTACATCACTGCCTATAATCATAATACTGTTTACATTCTCTGTTTACATTTATTAATACTGTTTACTTTTATTACTACTGCTTACATGTAATTACTACTGTTTACATTTACACTACTCTAATATCTACACCACTGCTGATACATATACAGTGTGCTCTGAACGGTCTTATTTAGGGATGCCCAATGTGCCTTACTGCATATGCCACTTTTTGCCTCTATAACAACATCAACTACTACCTCATACATATACTGTGTACATTAACTCATACGCTGCTTTGCCACTTTGCAAATGTCAATGCTAGAAACCTTTAGTTTATTTTAGTTATACTTTTTATACTCTTTTTTTTATACTAGTATGCAAAAACTCAGGACAGTATTATGTTCATTAAATGTTTAATGTTTTAGTTTTAGAGTTGGTGTAAATTTTCATACTCTTATACCACTATGCAAAAAACTCAGGACAGTGTTAGTTTTACTATTTTATGCTTATGTCTATTATTATATGTTTCAGTGTTTCAATGTTTAGATGTTTACTGTTGCACCGAGGGACTGAGAGAAACGCAATTTCGGTCCTGTGTATGTCCTGTACAGTACATATTGCAGATCTGACAATAAAGTTGACTTTGACTTTGACTTTGACTTCTTTGTTCGACTGCCCCTAGTGGTCTGGAGCACTTCCGTTGTAGCTTTTCCCATTTGTAGCTCGTTCTGTGTTTGCAGGTCGTCCGTTCTTACGGAGCGCGTTTCATCTTTTGGAGCACGTTTTTCTTTTTTGCGTTACAGCTACGAAGCATTTGGGTTTGCAACGCGTTCGTGCTTTTGGTGCGGGTTTTATCTTTTGCAGTGAGTTATCTTTAGGAGCGTTGTTTTCTTTTTGCAGCGCATTTGCACCCCTCGGCCACCGTAATAAAAGGAAGTAGGAAAAAAAAAAGAATAAAAATGACAAAATCAATTGCATTACTGTGTAAAGTAAAATAATTTTTGAATGACAAAACTTATTGTATAATGTAATGATTGTTCCATATTTAATCTACAGTATTTAATTTTTTGGGAAGAGTGTGCAAAATATTTATAAACCCTATTTTTTTAAGAGCTATAAGAAGCTATAAGGGTTGTGCGATAGATGAAGCTTTTCCTTGGTTACACATGACCCAGGAGAAATTTGATAGTCAGCCCGTATCCGAGGCCGGCGGTGAGTCATATTCAGATATTTCCTTCAGGCAGACAGATTTTTTTCTTCAGCCTTGAGTTCATTTTGATGTTATGTTTCCAAAATGGCCTAATTGTGGGAATCCGTGCAGTGATCCATGCTATGAGTCTCCGTCAAGGTTGAACCCACCATGCTGACGAGTCCCATAAGCCGCAAGAGGCCTGCAATTCTCATAAATCGCCTTCACCTTACAGTTTAGCTCAAAAATCAGTTGATTTTGTGAGGTCATGGCACGGATCAAACATTCACACTGACTCGGAAGCTTTGTCATGACCGAAACTGCTGCCGATTTCCTCTTCAATAGTCGATAAAACAGAGCCCCGCTGATGCCAAAAAGCAGAGTCCCTGCTATCATAAATCCAAATATGTAAACGTCTTCAACGTCCTCCTGAGACAGAACTGAGAGGCACATCAACTGCCACACTCCCCATGGGTCCATGACGTATCCCAAAGCATGCGTCTCAGCTGGACACGCCAGTTCAGACTCATGTTTGTGCTGCTGTTTGACGTAATGTTTTTATGCTATTTGTGCTTAGTGTATTTTTAGTTGATGTTTTTCTTAGTTCATATATTAGATCTTATTACTGCTTTTCTTTCACATTTTATTGTTTGATGTAACTGGGACCCTTGTTTTTTTGTGTACATCCACTTCATATCTCACTTTACTACGAATGACAATGTCAGGACCTTCATACTTATAGACATACTTGTTATGCTTTTTATATTTATATTGCCATAGTTACAATTTAGGATAGTATCATACTTTTATTATTTAATTTTATGCTACTGTTTATTAAATGTTTATTGTTTAATAGATGCTGCACCAGGGGTCTGAGAGTAATGAAATTTTAATCCTGTGTATGTCCTGTACATATTGCAGTTTTGACAATAATGTTGACTTTGACTATTCCCAGGGAGGAGAGAGTGATGATCAGAATACAACTGCATGGACATGTTTGTGAAATAAAATGAAGACCTGGACGTGATGGACAGGTTTTGAAACAAGGAAAAGAAGCAGGAATAACAAATGGTGGTTTATTTTACCAAGAGGATATGCCTATAGTCAACACCTATTTTCTCAAGAGGGATGATAAAGGGGCGATCATTAATAGAGGAGGCAGGAGTAGACCAGTAGACTACATTTTGTGTAAAATAGGTCTACTGAGGGAGATTGGGGACTGTTGTAGCAGGGGAGATGTTGAAGTCCTAAATCTGCTCCAATGACCTCTCCAGGTTGGTTTTCTCGGAAAAGATCACAAGTTTTCTTTAGAATTAACATTAACTTCATTTTTAAACACACAAATGTATGAACAAAAGAGAATTGTGTAAATTACCTTCCCTACCTAGCCTGGTTAAAACCAGACCCTTGTCCTTAACTTCGCTTTGTACTGGGTCTGGGACTTCTCTCATAAACAAGGATTTCTCCTGTAGATTTTTGACCGGACCAATCAGAGAGCAGAAGGTGGAGTTTTGAACGACGTCGACTGACGTCGTCAGTTAAAATGGCTGCCGCCACGAAGGAATTTTCATGAAAACAAGGTAAAAAACTATTATTTCTTTGCTGAGAAAAAATATATTTTTTAGCTGACGTTATATCAGAAGGGTTCCTGAGCTTAACAGTTCCTAAATCAATTCACGAAATGGTCAAATCTGCTGGATTTAAATAGTTTCGGTTTGACATTTTCCAAACAGCCTCGGGTGCGCTACGAAAATAAATGAAAAAAAAATCGAATTTTATCTCAAATGTGACTAGCCACTCCAAATCCAGGAACAAGTCGGCACACTCTAATGCCTCTTATCAACAGGTCTGGTTCCTGTAAGGTCCCATTGTGGCTAGTTTGGGCCAGTTCCTATGGGACCGGTTTATTTCTGTACCCACTGCACGCTTAGGACCCCTTTAGTGGGCGTGAAGTTCTCCTGCAGTGGGCGGGTAATTCTCCTGCAGTGGGTGGATCATTAATATCAACGCTTCTAACCAGCTGGTGGCGCTAGTGATACATTAAGCTCTTTATTAACCACTAACACACACATTAGAAGAAGAGCTGGAAAAGAACACACAACCAAAGTGGATGAGCTTGTTTCTTTTTTGAACATTCTGCTTTGTCTGTGGCTTTTTCAGCCACAGACAAATGTTCATATACAGTATATATATATATATATATATATATATATATATATATATATATATATATATATATATATATATATATATATATATTGTGTGTGTGTATATATACACATATATGTATATATATTGTATATACATACATGTGTACACATACAAACATATGCGTGAGTATATATATATACACACACACGTGTTTATATATATACATATATATATACATTTATATATTTATATATACAGTACATACATATACACATATATATATATATTGAAATATATGTATATCAGTATTACACCTGAAGCACACATATTATGCGTTATGATTTATGTTCACTTAATTCCACCATATAATGTGAAAATATATTCAAGATGGAACCTTTATTTACGGGTTTTATTTCCAATAGGGAAGAGTTTTTCAGTTACACGCCTGCATAATACAACAGACACAACACTGGATGATTGACATACAGAGCTGGTAGCTTGTTGGCTGAGAGGCGGATCACTCACAGAGTAGAAAAGTTCTAGGGCGGTTCCAAGGCGGTTCGGTTCCAGGATTGGTCCCACGAGGCGATGACGTCATCTAGAGGTATAAAACCGTGGTCCGCCTTCGAAGATGTGTGTGTGTGGACTTGTGCTCGGTGAGAGGTCTGTTGGTCGCTGTAAGGTTTATTCTTATAATGTACAATAAACCTGCCTAAAACTTGCACATTCGTTTCAGAGCTTCCCTTCAACTTTTGAACCGCAACAATATATATATATATATATATATATATATATATATATATATATATATATATATATATATATATATATATATATATACATATATATTTATATATACACACATTGATGATGGTGGAGTACACTACTTTGGACAAAACTGAAAGTGGCATGCATCCTAAAAAATCTGCGCCGCTCCATTGTCCCAGTTGATCAACAAGTGTGTTCCAAACTAAAACATTTGTAATATAAACTTAACAATATGTAATCAATCAATTCCAATCAAAATATCAAAGCAACTTTATTTAAACACTGTAAATGTTACATGTCAATAAAATTGTAACAGTTTAAAAAAATGAAAGATTGGTGTTATTTGTAGAAACAGAAAAACATATTACTAAATCTGCAGTTATGTATGAAATATGAACTTAAAATATCATCACTGGAATCTTAACTTGTTGTTCCAAAACATGTAACAATAATTAAAAGTAAAATTTGGCCAATAGCTCAGGTAAAAATGCTGACCTGTAGAACATTTCTACATTTTTCACTGCTTCTGTAAAGAACTCACCATCAGACACAATCCTCTGTGAATAAAGTCATCTGACCCAGAACTAAAGTTCTTTAGTTTGTAGCAGGTCGCTTTTGTAAAAGAGTCCACGAGGCTCAATGAGATTTACCTGACTAAATAAAGGTTGAATGAAAAACACCATGAAGTCACAGTACCCCTGCTCCGTCACAAACTGAGCTTGTATGACATCTGCTGAGTTCATAGGACCTGTTTGTGTTGTCAATGCAGGACTGTTTTTTTTTTTTACTGAGGCACCGAGGACATCTTTGGCACAATGTGGACAAGGTGCAGGAGAGCAGAGCATCAGGAGAAGCTCTGAGGTCTGTTCGGCTGCAGTTGATGTGTAGTCTGGAGTCACAAGATCAGATCCTGATGCAGCAGTTCAGCGATGGCTTCATATGTCTGGCTGGCTGTTTTCACTGCCCCATCTGGCAAACAACACAAAATTATTGTTATAATCTCCTCTAAACATCATTATCCTTTGCTTTTATCTGTAATTTTCAAAGTTTGGAGTGTTTGTGTCATGACATACTTGCTTTACAGTGCAGTGACTTGTCCCATCCTTCTCCAAGGACACCCACGGCTAGAGGATCTTTACACAGGAACTGACTGATTAACCTGAAATAAATCACATTACACATTAATACAGGCCTATAGGCCTAAGTGACAAATTTATGGATTTTTCCCCATATTTATAAACCATTTTTGGACTGAGATATGACCGTTTCCATTTATTCTGACTGAACCAAATCAAACCAAATACAAAAACAGAAGTAACTTGTATGGCATGAAGTTGGCGGTTGTATCACGTAATATGAAAACGTGGCTATAATGATAAATTCAAAAAAGTTCAAGACAAAAACAACTGGACTTTATTTATTATACTATGCTTTAGACTATTTTTTTCCTTCCTTGCACTTTTTAGAATTTACCATGTCCTGGATGACTGAGAATCTTCACTCGCTATTATCGACTCAAACGGCCTGCCATATTCCACATTCTGCTCTGCTTCGAACCTTGAAAACAGCTGCCAACTCGGCGAATTAGACCATTAAAGTGCATTTATTAAGCAAATGATAGACTCAGACACACCTCCTCTGCTACAATTTCGAGCTAACAAATATTGTTTATGTGATTTTCTTGTTATATTTCAGAGAAACGAGCCGTTCCGCCATCTTTTTTTTTTTTTTTTTCCTAAAAGCCTCTCGGCTGTTGCCTGAAGTCAGTCTCTGAAACGGTCTTTCCGCAGTCCAAAAAAGCTAAGAAACAGTTGCATGACTCACTGGAAATATGCTTAAAGTTAGAAAACACTCACCTGCGCAGACACCTCTTGAAAAATCTTTTCATTGCACGTCACTCCATCCAGCTCCCTCTGAATGTTTTCATCGGCCAGCAAATACAGAAAAGCCTGAACCTCCGCGTTTGACCACGGTTGTGACATAATTATTAGCCTGTGTTAATTCTCAAAAATGTGCTCCTCCAACTTGTTGTTCTAGAGTTTGGCGGGACGGCAGTTTGCATTTCCTGGAAGACTGAATCTTCTTCTTCTTCTTGGCGGATTGCAAACAACGTTCAGGTGCATACGCCACCTACTGGAGAAGACTGAATCTCCGCCCTCCGACCTAGGACTACGCCCCCTGACCAATCAGTGACCACACTGTGCTGATGTCATAACTGGACCCAACAAGAACCAGACCTTTGTACCTAGTTGAGGCAGGCACCAAAATAGGACCGGTTTCACGTGAACAGGACCCTGTGGGTACACCCCATAACTAGTTGTTAACTAGTTACGAACGAGCCCGAACGAGCGCGAACAGGACCTGTTGATAAGAGGCATAACTGAGAAAAAATCAATAAAAGCTTCAACTTCTGAGAAATTAGTGAAAATCGTTTTTTTGCAAAATGTACCAGTTGAAGTTGTGAAGAAACCATCCCCTGCTTTAAAAAACACTTTATAAGTGTTTAAACTGATAAACTTTGTGTTAGAAATCAGTTTGTTTTCAGAGTAAAACCAAGCCGCAGTGATTTGCGTACTGGGGGCGGGGACCCTCTCAGCTGATTAACATGCGGGACTTGTTTGGCTGGTATCAGAGCTTTGTTACTGGCTTCGGCCAATAACGTGCAGCTTTGAAAGAAGCACATGGCTACTTAACATCTATAGATCACACAGTGGACACAAGGAACAAGGAAAATAATAAAATAAAGCCGATCAAAGCGTCAGAGCTGTCAGCTGTTTTTCCGACCGACCCGAGGAAAAAAAAAAAGAAGCTTTTACTGCGTGCGCAAGCAAATCGCAAGCAAATCAGTTTCCATCCTACATAATACATCCATCCATACATACATACGTCCATCCATCCATCCACTATCTTTATTTCATTAGACAAAGCAGACACGCGTAATCACCGCGCAATGCGCTCCAGCCACTGCGGTAAAGTGAGCCTCCACTCGGCTCCGTGTCTCCAGCCATGGTCTGTGTCCAGCCGCGCATCGCGCAATCACACGCGTTTGATTGGCTTAGGTTTTACAAATCGCAGCAAAGAAACTAAAATTTAAAGCACGATAATGGTGCACCAATTATGCAGATTCAACTGGCCGTTTGAAAAGGTAAAATGTACAGTTAAGATCGGATGGATCAGCCGTTCACGCAGCTGTCAGCTGGCTGTCATCATGATAAAAAAGCTGAATGGAGCAGCGTGTTTAATTAAAATAGCCTTGTTTTTCCCAGATAATTTTGCTCTAAAATGTTTTTGTTTATCTTTATGTAAGATTATCTTTAGAATTTATTTTTCATGTTAATATATATTTGGTGAAACAAGAAATCTTATCTTTCTTTCTTTGAAATACATTATTTGGATGGATGGATGGATGGATGGATGGATGGATGGATGGATGGATGGAAACCGACCAGCCCACAAAAGCTTAATAAAAAAGACCTACAGCAAAGATAAGGCCTTTCTGCCCTGATGACACAAATGTCATATCCAGCACCAACACCTTGTGTGACATCTAAAATAAGTCTGTGCAGGAGCTTGGTGTGTGTAAAGCCTTATTTTATTTTGTTTTCCCCCTGTCTAACCTTCTTAGATGCAACATTAGCATCTGCGCGTTTTTTGCGGGTGAATTATAGCCGAACTGAACTGTTAAGAATCGGAGCGGATTTACCACAGGGCACAGCTGAAATCAGCAACAAACTCAAATCAGAGCTCGGAAGATTGGAGCTGTTAAGAACATCTTTCTGGAAGCAGACGCACTCCAGAGGAAAGAAAAGGAAGAGGTGCTCCCGAGGAAAGAAGAGGGGTTGCCGAGCAGGAATTATGACGAGACTGCGGGCAGACGCTAAAACCGGTAGACCCCCGATGCCGGCTCTTTTTCTGTCTAACGTCCGCTCGCTGGACAACAAAATGGATCTACTTCGTTTGAGAGTGACCACGTCGGAGGAGATGAGAAGGTGCTCCGTGCTCTGCCTGACAGAAACGTGGATCTCTGAGGACACACCAGACTCTGTTTATGAGCTGGATAATAGACTCTTTTTCAGAACGGACCGGTGCACCGAGACTACGGGGAAAACACGAGGCGGCGGTGTTTGTATTTACGTGCACAAAGACTGGTGCACGAACTGTTCCGTGATAAAAAGGCTTTGTTCAGCTGCCGTCGAGTTGATCACAGTAAGATGTAGGCCGCATTACCTTCCTCGCGACCATGCTGTGATTTTAATAACAGTTATTTACATAGCACCCGATGCTAATGCTAATGACGCCCAGGGAGAAATTCATGACTTACTCACCTCGCTGCAGTGTAAATATCCTGAGGGGCTCTTCATTGTTTGCGGAGACGTCAATCACGTAGATCTTCAAATCTCCCTCCCAGCCTTCAATAAACACGTCTTCACAGCAACGAGAGGAGATAAAACGCTTGACCAAGTCTACACGAATGTAAAGGGGGCGTACACGGCGAAGACACGCCCACCGCTCGGAGCTTCCGATCACGGCTCTCTGATCCTGGCCCCAAGACAACTCCCCCCACTCAGGCGCTCCAAGCCGGAACAAAGAGAGATAAGAATCTGGCCTCAAGATAGTTCCCCCATGTTGAGAGACTGTTTTGAGAAGACAAACTGGTCTGTTTTCAGAGAAGCAGCTACTGATGGAAGTTCAGTGGATATGGAACTCTATGCTTCCTCAGTCCTGGGCTACATCAGTACATGCTCTGAAAATGTATCCATAAAAAAATATGTTAAATCCTACCCGAACCGGAAACCCTGGTTAAATAAAGAAGTTCACGCCTTGCTAGCAGCCAGGGACACTGCATTCAAGTCAGGAGATAAAGAGGAGCTGAGAAAGAGCAGGAATGAACTGAAGGATGGCATTAAGAAGGCCAAGGCCACGTATGCACAGAGGATCGAGGGACAGTTCACCTCACAAGACCCACGGAGCATGTGGAAGGGTATTAAATGCATAACAGATTACAAAGGCAAGAACAAACAATGCCCCAGGGACCCATCTCTGCCTGATGCCCTCAATAAGTTTTATGCACGTTTTGATGATCCAAACAGACCAGCTAGCACCAGACTCACCTCATCACCAGATGAAGAGCATCTCAGAGTGACCGCAGCAGAAGTGAGAGGCAGTCTCAGAAAGATTAATCCTCATAAAGCAACCGGACCAGACAACATCCCAGGGAAAGTTCTGAAGGAATGTGCGGACCAGCTCTGTGAGGTGCTGGCTGACATCTTCACCACCTCACTTGCACTGGAGTCAGTTCCCACCTGCCTGAAGACCGCGACCATCATCCCAGTCCCAAAGAGCTCCACAGTGACTGGTCTGAATGACTATAGACCAGTGGCCCTCACCCCGATAGTCGCTAAATGTTTTGAGAAACTGGTCATGTCCCACATCAAGGCAACCGTCAACATCAACGAGGACCCTCATCAATACGCATACCGTGAGAACCGATCAACAGAGGACGCCATTTCTTCCGTGGTCCACACTGCTCTCACCCACCTGGATCAGAAGGACTCATACGTGCGTCTGCTCTTTGTGGACTTCACATCTGCCTTCAACACCATGATCCCCCAAACTCTGATAGACAAACTATCTACACTTGGACTAAGCCCCTCCATCTGTAACTGGGTACTAGACTTCTTAACAGACAGACCACAGTCCGTGAAGATCCACAACTTCTCCTCCTCCACCATAACCCTCAGCACTGGCTCTCCTCAAGGATGTGTGCTGAGCCCCCTTCTGTTCACTCTGCTCACATATGATTGTACAGCCACACTTCCAGGCTGTCATATTGTTAAGTTTGCAGATGATACAGCGGTGGTGGGATGCATCACAAACAATGATGAGTCCAGCTACAGACAGGAGGTGGAACATCTGGAGAGCTGGTGCAAAGAGAATAATCTTCACATGAATGTGAAGAAGACAAAGGAGATGATTGTGGACTTCAGAAGGAACAAACACACCCACGCCCCACTGAAAATAGGTGGGTCTGCAGTGGAAGTGGTCTCCAGCTACAAATACTTGGGTGTACACATGAATGATAATCTCAGCTGGAGCAACAACACCACCAGCCTGATCAAGAAAGGTCATCAGAGACTCTACTTCCTCAGACGGCTGAGACGTGCTGGTCTGAGCAGCCCAGTTCTCACCTCGTTCTACAGGTGTGCAGTGGAGAGCGTCCTGTGCTCCAGCATCAACGTGTGGCATGGAGGCTGCACAGTTGAAGAGAGGAAAGCTCTACAGAGAGTGGTGAAGGCTGCACAGAAGTCTGTTGGAGTCAGTCTCCCCACCATCACAGACATTTACACCTCCAGATGCAGGAAAAGAGCCACCTGCATCATGAAAGACCTCACTCACCCAGCACACTCACTCTTTGCCCCACTCCCCTCAGGACGGAGGTTGAGGAGCATCAAATGTAGAACCACTAGACTGAGGAACAGCTTCTACCCTGAGGCTGTTAGACTCATGAATAAATAAAAATAAAATAAAAAATAAACACTGCAAAATATCACATTGTGCTGATGCTGATCTGTTTTCTTGTTGCTGTGTTCATCTGTGTTCATCTGTGACCATCTGCTCATACAAACTCATGTTCGTGCTGCTGTTTATTCCCACTATATTAAGCTTAGTGTATTACTAGTTGATGTTTTTCTTAGTTAATTCTAGATGTTATTACTGTTTTTCTCTTGCATTTGTTGTTGGATGTAACTGGGACCCCGTGTACATAATCTCGTTTTACCACATGCGGTGCAAATGACAATAAAGACTCTCTGACTCTCTGACTCTCTGACTCTGACTCTCCTGAGTTTACTTAACATCTTCAGCTATTATACAAACTTTTCCAGTGTCATCAACTTTATAAAGTGCATTCCTGTCTGTACCTTTAACACCATTTTTATTATACTTTTACTGCTGTTAATATCATAATTTTTACCATTGGTGTGTGATACTGTTCATTAAATTTTTTAACCTCTTTTATGTTGTGTGTGTGAAGCACCTTGATAACAGTTTATCTGTTTTTTTTTTTCATTCAAGCTTTATTTATACAGGCTAGCCTCGTTGAGCCACGGGGACTCATTTACAAGAGGGACCTGTCTCACTCACACCTAGGGTCAATTTTAGAGTTACCAATCAGCCTAACATGCATGTTTTTGGACTGTGGGAGGAAACCGGAGCACCCGGAGAAAACCCACGCATGCACGGAGAGAACATGCAAACTCCACCCAGAAAGGCCCCCAGACCGGGATTTGAACCGGGGACCCTTTTAACTGTGCTATATAAATAAAATTGACTTGACTTGACTAGTTGTGACCCTTATTTTTTGGGGTGGGCTGTAACAAAACAATTAACATTATTAATGTGTAAAACATGTCACAATAACATAAAATACAATTCTTTGTATTAATGTTGTTTTTTTAAAGATCAAAAGGAAGTTTGCCAGTAGGGGTGTAGGAAAAAATAGATTTTTTAAAGACTCTGGATTCTTAGTCCTGGCGATTCAGAATCAATTCTAAATGCTCCAAAATCAATTTTTAAACATGTTTAATTTTACCCTGATGCATGTTCAATAATCCAGGTAGAAAAATCTAAAAAAGCTAAGACTGGAGTCAGCTCAGTCTTTAGCACCCTCTCACAGTGGATGAACCAGTTTGCTGATGACAGCCGAAACCAGCTGCTCACATGATCAAGGAGGACCATCAGCCTAACAATGGATCGTTAGCACCCTGATGGTTGTTTGCTATTCACAGAGGGCTGAGTGATACTAGCAATGACAGCATTATTGTCCCCCTCTTATAATGCTTGAGTTAAAGGTTACTACACTTTGGTAGGCTGAAGTCTGTTTTTGTCTGTATATTTTGAATTATTTGTATGTGATGGACTGGAAACCTGTCCAGGTGCCCTCCGCCTCTATGGACACCAGTGAGCCCCATGACTCTTAAAGGAAGAAGTGGTTAAAGATGATGGATGGATTAATTATTTGTTCCTAGATTTTTATTTTATTGTTTTAGAGGAATCCAGGCAACTATAACCTAATACAGTACTGGTAATTCAAGTTACAGCATTTAATGCATTCCTGTATTATTTGTTTGTATTTTTGGTATGAATATCAAATGATTCAAAAACTTTGATAAAGTACAGAACCTACAATTATTGTTTTAAATAAATGTTCTATTTGTTTACATTGTTGTTAATGTTTTCAGTTTAAAATTATTGTTTTAAATAAATGCTCCATTTGTTTACATTGTTGTTTAATATTCTCAGTTTAAAATTATTGTTTCAAATAAATGTTCCATTGGTTTACATTGTTGTTTAATATTCTCAGTTTAAAATTATTGTTTTAAATAAATGCTCCATTTGTTTACATTGTTGTTTATTCTTTTCAGCTTGTCAGTTACAAAGCTGAAACTAAATTCATGACCATTTTAATAGAAAAATCATTGTTGAATCAAAAATTGTTTCTGAATCGAAAAATTGATTTTGAATCGAATCGTGACACCAAAAATCGGAATCAAATCAATTCTCCAGACACTGAGAGATTCATACCCCTATTTGCCAGCAAAGCTGAAGTTCTGCACACCTTCCTAGGCTGTGAGTCTGTGTTGACAGTCAGTGCTGGGGGTTGGGTTAACGCAAATTAATGTAAATGAACAGCAATTGTTAACACCCCCAGGTAATGCTTCTGGAATGGGGACATTCTTCTAAAGCTTTGAGGCCTGTTTTCTCCCTAATCTTATTTGCAGATTGCCAACATTGAAATGGCTGTATCTTCTTCATTTTTTTTTGAGCGACATGTGTTTGGCATCATCGGATAGCTTAGAACCCACACTTTCAGATTCTGTGAATAACTCAAAATGACCCAGGGGAGACTTGTTCCTGGTTTTGCCATGGCCAGTCACATATTATTATACAGGTTCCAAGACAAAACAAACTGAAAAAACCAGAATACAGATGGAAAATAAAATAAAAACAATACAAGAGAAAATAAACAAAAAAACAAGATCCACAACTGGAAAAGGAATTATTAATTTTAAGAGCAGAATACAATAAACATTCAGCATCAAGACTACGACTTAAACAAACGTTCTATGAACAGGGAGATAAAACAGGAAAACTATTAGCTTGGCAAATAAAACAGTTAGAATTTAGGCAACCAATTACATCTATTAAAATAAATGAACAAACTTTACAAGATCCACAACAAATAAACTCAGCGTTTAAGAATTATTATGAGGATTTGTATAAAGCACAAGAAAAAATAACATTAGAAAAAATAGATCAATTCTTAACAAATTTAAATATACCTAAGTTTTCAGAAGGAGATAGGGAAACCCTGAATTTAGAAATAACAGAGGAAGAGTTAGGACAAGCTATCAACAATGTAATGAAATAACGGTGTGGTAAGGTATTTAAACACTTACTGGACCACCATTATTGTAGATGCACAGGTCTGAGCAGAGTTTAACTGCACAAACTGCCACCAATGTGCGAGTTCTTCCTTTTTCCGATACTAAATTGCTTTTACTGTAATTAGGAAAAATGTAATTTCACAAGGGAATCAAACTTATGTTGGTCTACCAGAAAATAGACCTTTTATTGAAACTATCACAAAATTACATTAAACATTTGTATCAATATTAGCTCTGATTTAATAACTACGTTGACAAGAATTCAAATTAAAACAAACAGACAATTAGGAAAATAAACTGTTGGCACATTACTTGACAGATTAATAGCTTATGAAAAATAAGAAATAGGAGGAAGAAGATGAAAGCTGAGTTAACTGAAGTTGATTATTTGAAACAACCAGAGTGGCACCTTCCCATACGGATCCGGCTGTACCTCCGACACGTGCAGCATACAAACAACGCCTCTTTACCTGGTGACGATAGTCCCTTGGAGGTGAGGACAGAGAAGTTTGTGGACACTAACGGACTGTGTTGTCCAGTTGAGGTCCAGTCGACTTCGTGCGTGTATGACTGGATCAGACGAGCCAGGAGCACGCTTTCACCGGCAGGAACAGGCCCCAATCGCACTGGCTGAACTTTCAAAGTAAAACTTCAGAAAACAAATTCTTCCAGAAATGAGTGAAAGGATCACAGTAAGGCTTTACTATGATTCCAGCTGAAACGTAGGTCGAGTTGACACATGACCGGAACGTCTCCAGCTTTCCCAGAGGAGAGAGCAGGTTGACTTAGTTCTCCCAAAGCACTAAAGCCAAAAATGCAGGAAGTGCCCTTTTAAGGAGGGGGTGTGACTTAGTCACATACTTCCTGCTGATTGGCTGTCCATCACTAGAGAAGGAGTGACTTTGCAAGTGAGTGAGTTTGAGTGACAGATGATAGGGTAGACAAAACATAGAAAACATACGTGAGAAGATGCAGGTGCATGTGAACAAGCAATGTAACTTGTTTTGAGAACAGATTCATTGTTTTTAGAAAGGACGGGAGACCGAAAGCAAGCTATGTCTAGCACTTTTCCTTCGAAACAAAAACAGTTCAAACAAATACGAAGGATTGTTCATTCAACTTTAGACACTTATTCTGCATAGAGCAGACAGTTTAAAGCACGATCATTCTGAGATGTTCTCTTAACTTTGTCATATTTAAAATATACCAGCTTAGTAAAATCATCATTGAAATGACAAAAATACTGTTTGATCAATTCTGAATTAACACACATTAAAGAGAAAGTTCAATCTGATTAATTAGTGTCCATTAATTCATAATAATTGTTAACCAATATAAGTGTCCAATCGTCTCCTTGAGGGCTTCAAGAAGGTGTAACACTTAGAGTTTCAAAGAGATGCAGAGAGGTGTACTTGAAGGTCAAGCCTAAAATATCAGAGGTTAGGTGTATCACTACAACAATATGAAATCAGGAAAAGGGGGAGGACCTGATGGCCTCCCAATAGATTTATACAAAATTTTTAAAGATAAACTTTTAACTCCACTACTAGATATGTTTAAAGAAATATTCAGCTCAAATTATCTTCCCCCATCAATAAACGCTGCCATGATTACTCTTTTACCGAAACCAGATAAACCATTAGATACATGTGAAAATTTCAGGCCAATTAGTTTGTTAAATGCAGATCTGAAAATAATATCTAAATTGCTAGCATTACGTTTACAAAAGATCTTACCAAAAATAATAGATCATGATCAAAATGGATTCATATTAGGGAGGCAAGGCTTCCACAATGTGAGACGAGTATTAAATATAATTTATTACAATAAGGGATCCCCAGATTCAGCTCTTCTATCATTAGATGCCGAAAAGGCATTTGATAGGATAGATTGGGAATTCCTTATTCAGGTATTGGAAAGGTTTAATTGTGGAAATAAGTTTGTCCAATGGGTGAAAATATTATATAGTAACCCTTCAGCTGAAATTATAACAAATAGAAATATATCTAAACCAATAAAGATCAGTAGAGGATGCAGACAAGGATGTCCAATGTCACATTTGTTATTTACTCTGGCAATAGAGCCATTTGCTATTGCTATCCGTTCACACCTGCAAATTTATGGAATCAAAGTAGGATCCAATGAACACAAAATTTCCTTGTTTGCAGATTATGTTATTTTATTTGTATCTAAAATGAGTAGCTCAATAAAACATATTTTGGACATAATCAAACAATATGGTGAGATATCGGGATATAAAATAAATAAAAACAAATCTTCAATGTTACTCCTTGATAAGAATGATAAGATTAATATAACTCCAGAAATACAACAGTTTAAGATAGTAAATGAATTTAAGTATTTAGGAATATACATTTCATCAAATATAGAACAGATATCCGCAATTAACTATAAACACATATTAAATGCAGTAGGTGATTCTTTAGAAAGATGGATGCCATTGCCAATATCTATAATGTAATTGGAAGAGTAAATTTAATGAAAATGAATATACTACCAAAAGTGCTTTATGTGTTTCAGAATGTTGCCCATCCACCTCCTCCTGAATTCTTTCCACAAATAAGAAAGATGATGACACGTTTCTTATGGAAAAATAGGAAATCCAGAATACGCTTAACATTACTGTACCTCCCGTATGATCGGGGAGGCTTGAAATGCCCTAATTTTCACTGGTACTATTATGCTGTACATCTTAGGTCTATGATGTTTTATTATAGTAAACACTCTCCACATTGGGTTGATATGGAAACACAAGATTTAACAGTAACACTCCCAGCATATTTGTATTCCAATTCAATATTGAAGCTCCTGAAACAAACTAAAAACCCATTTCTTAAAAATACAATTAGAGTATGGAGAGATATTTAAAAAATTCTAAATGAATCAAATGACTTATCTTTATTCAGCCCAGTGTGGGGAAACCAATTCTTTTTACCTAGTGGAGCGGACTCAACATTTAAAGAATGGAAGGATAAATGTCTCCAAATGATTGAACATCTATATGAATCAAACTCAGACACACTAATGAGCTTTCAAGAGTTACAGAATAAATTTTATATAAATAAGAATCATTTTTTTAAATATCTTCAACTCAGAAATTTTATAAAAACAACTCAGAACAATGTGCTGACAAAACCTCTAAAGTCAACTTTAGAAGAAATGCTAACAAAAGATAGTTTAAAAAAAGGTATTATATCAGATTTTTATCATTTATTGACATCCCATTCGCTTGAAGGATCACAGGATAGACTTAATGCTTGGAAGGACGATAATGGACTTATCAGAGGAAGATTGGCAAATAGCATGTAATCTGGCCCACACTAGCTCTATTAATACAGCTTTAAAAATTATTCAATACAAGTGGTTAATGCGGGTTTACATAACTCTTGTAGACCTCAATAAATACAATGGGGAGATACTTGATGTTTGTTCAAAATGTGTGGAGGAAAAAGGGACTCTGGTACATTGTATGTGGTACTGCAGGGAAATTATGTTATTTTGGACAGAAGTAAAAAATATAATTGAGAAAATTATTTCTAAACAAATAATTTTGGACCCAAAATTGTTTGTGTTCGGCCTATATCCTGAAAGACATAACTATACTAATAATGAACAAATGTTTATTAATTTAAGTTTGATTAATGCAAAAAGATGTATATCGTTATGTTGGAAAAACTTGAATAGACCTACTGCAAATCAATGGTTACAACAAATGTTATCAGCTCTTCCTTTAGAAAGGATAACGTATCTGTTAAAGGGCAAGCAAGAATTGTTTGAGTGTGTTTGGAACCCCTTTATTATGTATGTAAAAAGTTTGGACACTTTAAATGAAAATGCAAACAATTGAAGAACGTGCTGATCGCAGTTTCCAAAGACAATAATAAGAGAAGACATCTATAGTTGAACTCATTATAAAAAAGAAATGAACAATGTAAAAAGAAATATGAGACACCTTGTTTTTGATTGTATTTTGATTGTATTTTTCTTTTTTTTTCTTTTTTTTATTTATTATTTGGGTGGGGGTATTTTATTTAGTTTGTTTATTGTATTAATGTTGTGTTAATTTTGTAAAAACTCAAATAAATATATTTTGGAAAAAAAAAGAATACACCCTTTGCAGATATGGGTCAACAAACAAATGTATCCTGCAGAAAAGAAATCTGAAACCTTCCCAGACTACCGTGTTTTTTGGGAGTACGGATCGATACCATGTCGTACAGGGCACGACTTTCAGAGGAGCGTATTTCTTCGCTACACCTCTGTCTGGCACGTTTTCAACTGGGCCAGAGAGGGTCCCTCAAGCTCTGCCAGCGCATTTTTGGGCCTGCTGGCAGCAGTCATACCCTACGTGCCACAGGCACTACTAAAATTGCGTGCTCTGCAAATATGGCTAAACAAACAAACACGTCCTGCCCCCCTCAGGCGTGCAGGGAGGATTCTGATCAGCTCAAAGTGTCTGACCGCCTCAAAGGGAGGATAGGAAGCAATCTACAGAAACCAGAACGCCTAGGGCCTCTGGAAACAACGGGAAGCAAGATGAACATCAACTTCCTGGAATTGAAGGTTGTTTACCTGTCAATGAAACACTTTCAAAGAAAAAGGGGGCTGACTACAGGACAGCATGTCCTGATAAAGTCAGACATCAGGACAACAGTGTCCTACATCAGCAGGAAGAGAGGGACAAGGTCCCGAACCCTCCTCGGTCTGACATACAAGCTGTTCACGTGGTGTGACCCCCAAAAACTGTCCCTGAGGGCAACATACGACCGGGTGAGACAAACCACGGGGCAGACGCCCTCTCAAGAGGACTGCTGTTAGCCTCAGAATGGAGGCTAAACCCACGGGTCGTGGACCAGATCTGGTCACGATATGGGTGGGCATCCATCGATCTGTTTGAATGCAAGACCAGCACGCACTACGCTCTGTGCTTCTCTCTGAAGGAAACAGACATGCCGTTGGGAGCAGATGACCTGACCCATAGCTTGTCAGCAGGGGCGCTATATTACGCATTTTTCCCATCCCTCTGATTCAGGTGACATTGTAACGTGTATGCAAGGGAGCTCTTTCCCTGATATCAATAGCCCCTGGATGCCACATAAACTGTGGTTCCCAGAGATAATCTCACTGTTGTCAGGAAATCCGTGGCAACTGCCCCCCCACTAGGACCTGTAGACTCAGGCACACGGGTAGCTCTTTCACCCACGTCCAGAACTGTGGCAGCTCTCAGCCTGGCCGCTGAGAGGAACAGGCTGATGGCCTCTGGCCTTCCCAGCAACGTCATAAACACGATACAAGGAGCCAGAGCACAGTCAACTCAGACTCTCTATGCTCGTAAATGGCGTGTTTTTGAGGCTTGGTGTCTGGAGAGGAATAATATTTTATATTCTTATAACTTGGTCCAACTCCTCACCTTTTTTACAGGACCTGCTGGAGAAAGGCCGTTCACTTTCCACCATTAAGGTGTTTTTGTCAGCCATCTCAGGATGCCACGAAGGTTGGAGGGGTAAGACACCCGATGCTCACCCTCTCATGATACGTTTCATGAAGGGCGTACTGAGGAAAAGACCCCCAGCAAAAATTTGGCCCCTGATGGGGACCTACAGTTAGTCCTGGATGCTCTTTGTGAGCCTCCATTTGAGCCTATAGCAGCATTAAAATAGATTTGTTATCTTATAAAACTGCCTTGCTCTTAGCTTTTTGCTCAGCTAAATGTGTGGGTGACCTCCACGTTTTCTCTGTACACCCAATGTGTACTAGGTTTGCCCCTGAGAGGTCAAGGGCACCCTGCGTCCAAACACCGCATAAGTGCCAAAAGTTCCAACTCTAAATCCCAGAAGTCTGGATTTTGGTCTCTCAACGTTTCATCCCTACCCTGTCCTCTTTGAAGGACAGAGGACGTGGAATGCACTCTGCCCTGTCAGGGCCCTAAGTGCTTACATTGAAAGTACTGTCAGTTGGAGAAAATCAAACCAACTGTTCGTATGTTTTGCCAATCCAACTGCTGGCAGAGCCCTTTCAAAGCAGCGCCTCTCAAACTAGCTGACCGAGGACTTAGAGAGGGCACATAGCAACAAAGGTCAACAGGTGCCCTCTGAGGTACACGACCATTCCACTCGAGGCCTAGCGGCCTCGTGGTCCCCTTTTTTAAGAGTGTACCACTTGCAAACATCTGTGCTACTGCAAACTGGGGTTCAACAAACACGTTTACAAAGCATTATTGTTTGGATGTCATTGCATGTGGCGTCACTCAGGCTGTTCTCTCTAACTCAGAGTAGAGAACAACCAAAACACCTGATGTATAAGGCTGAAGTTCTCACAAGCATGCATTTTACTGAGCATTTCGAGGGCGTGAATGAATTACGTTCCCATAGCAATAGTGTTGCACCGAGATACCTGACTGATAAGGTAACTGAAAGTTATGCACCATAGCTCATGTTCCCTGACGGAAGGGAACGAGGTGCAACATAGTTGGCCCTTTTCAATGCTGAAGCTCGGTGAAGTGCACTTAGAGAAGGTAGGATGGGTGTCCTCGTCTTAAGTACCCAGAGGGCGGGGTCTCTGGGGTGATGCTGATGCCCCCTGCCATAAAGGCGTGATTGTATTCCTTCAGGAAATCACGAGGGGGCGTAATTTCCCATAGCAATAGTGTTGTACCTCGTTCCCTTCCTTCAGGGAACAAGAGTTATGGTGCATAACTTTCAGGTTTTCTCCTACAGTGCAAACTCGCCTTCAAAGGTGCAACTCAGCTCTACTCCACGGACATCGCTAAAATCACTTATCTCAACAGTCAATTAAAAGGTAACGCTCTTAAGTGGGCAACTTCCTACCTTCATAACCGTGATTTGGACTCCGTGTCATTCAACCTGTTTCTGAACGAGTTCCGCAGGATTTTTGACCGGCCGTTACAACAACCCAATGCTGAGAAACATTTGTTGGGATTACGTCAGTGCAGACGACCTGTTTCAGAACATGCTCTGGACATCCGCATTCTTGCAGCTCTAACGGATTGGAACTACAGGGCGCTTTAAGGTACATTTTTTTAAATTCTCTCTCTGATTACATTAAGGATCAGATTGCAGCAAGAGACAAACCTCCTAACTTCGACGTGCTAATAAATTTAGCGATCTCCATTGATGAACGCTTCTGGGAACGTCGCCGACAACGGGACTACAACTACCAAAGACCCAACACTTCCGGCTTTACTACGTCATCAGGTGGGGATTATAATTCCAGTACCAAACCCCGAAGCTCGCTACCACCATCTACTGGATCTCATTTAGCATTACCTGAACCTGAACCAATGCAGATTGGCAGAACACGATTGATAGCAAGTGAAAAACAGAGATGTAGGAATTCTAACCTATGCTTGTATTGTGGAAATGATGGACATTATATTGCTTCATGCCCACTTCTGGGAAACGTAAATGCCCGCCAATAGAATGGAAGTTATTTGTGGGCACTTCATCTTTCACTTCCATGCGTAGATTAACTTTACCTACTGTTATTCAGTTCAAACAAGACCGTTTTCCTGTGTCAGCATTAATTGACTCTGCTGCTGAACAAAATTTAATTAGTCAAGATTTAGTTAAGGAATTTTCTCTCCCCGTTCTGGAAATTGACCCAGTTTCTGTTACTGGAGTAACTGGGGAGACTTTAGCACAGATTTGTTTTAAGACTGAAAACTTGCATTTAATCACATCTGGTAATCATCATGAATTTGTTAGTTTTTTTGTGTTTGATTCATCCAACACTCAAATGATTTTAGGGCTTCCCTGGTTAAAGAACCATAATCCCCACATCAATTGGGAGTTCGGCAGAATAGAGAAATGGAGCGACAAGTGTTTGAAGAATTGCCTTCGCTCAGGCATCTCCAACCCTTTATCTAGTGTATAAGAAGCCGAGAACATTGATCTAACCACCATTCCCCCCGAGTATCATGATCTGTCTCCAGTATTCAGTAAAGTGAGGGCTCTCTCTCTTCCTCCTCATTGTCCCTATGACTGTGCCATGGACCTTCTTCCTAGAGCTCCTCTGCCATCTAGCCGTTTATATCACCTCTCAGGCCCTGAACGTGGATCCATAAAGTCCTACATCGAGGAGTCCTTGGACTCAGAAATCATCCGCCCTTCAACTTCTCTACTAGGGGGCAGGTTTTTTTTTTGTTGTTGCTAAGAAAGACAAGACACTACGCCCTTGCATTGACTATAGGGGGTGAACAATATTACTATAAAGAACAAATATCCTTTACCACTACTTGACTATGTCTATGAGCAGTTACAACCAGCCACTATCTTTTCCAAATTGGACCTACGTAATGCTTAACACCTCATCCGTATCCGAGAGGGTGATGAATGTAAAACAGCTTTTAAGACACCCTTGGGACACTTTGAGTATCTTGCCCTTTGGCCTTACCAATAGTCTTGCAGTGTTTCAAGCACTGGTCAATTATGTTTTGAGAGACTTTATTGGTGATTTTGTGTTTGTTTACTTGGATGATATTCTCATTTATTCCAGGAATGTGGATGAACATGTCACACATGTCCTAACAGTGTTTCAAAGACTGTATAAGAACCAACTTTTTGTGAAAGATGAAAAATGTGCTTTTCACACATCCTCTGTTGCCTTTTGGGGTTTTATCTTTGGTGAGGGACACTACAGGGCAGACCCCGAGAATACTAAGGCAGTGGTGGAGTGGCCGATTCCTGAGACCAGGAAACAACTGCAACGGTTCTTAGGTTTTGCAAACTTCAACAGACGCTTTATCAAGGACTACAGTCACATCGCAGTACCTTTGTCTCAACTCACGTCTACCAACAGAAATTTCAGATGGACCCCGGAGGCCAACTGTACTTTTGGTAAGCTCAAACAGCTTTTCTCTTCCACACCCATCCTCTGTCATCCAGACATCACTCGTCAGTTTATCCAGGAGGTGGACGCTTCTGACACTGGGGTAGGAGCCGTTTTGTCGCAGAGATCACCTTTGGACAACAAAGTGCACCCATGTGCCTTTTTCTCTCGCCGTCTGCCCCCAGCTGAATGGAATTATGACGTGGGTAACAGAGAATTACTTGCTATAAAACTGGCACTAGAGGAGTGGCGTCACTGGCTTGAGGGCACAGAGCTACCTTTCCTCATTTGGACTGATCACAAGAACCTCACTTATCTCAGAGATGCTAAATGTCTAAATCCCAGGCAGGCACGCTGGTCACTGTTTTTCAATATATTCAATTACACACTGACTTTCTGACCTGGTTCTAAGAATGTTAAGCCTGATGCTCTGTCCCATCAGTTTTCTCCTCCAGATACTCCAGAAATCGAAGAGAACATCTTACCTCTGGCTTGAATCATTGGAGCCCTCACCTGGCCCATTGCCCAGGAGGTTTGTGACGCCCGTCATTTGGAACCAGATCCTGGCACAGGACCTACTGATACGCTCTTCGTTCCCACCGCCATGAGATCCAAGGTACTCGAATGGGTGCATACGAACAAGCTCTCTTGTCACCCAGGTATTTCACGTATGTTATTGTTAACAAAGACCCATTTCTGGTGGTCCACTTTGTCCCAAAATGTCAAGGATTTTGTTGCAGCTTGTCCCACTTTGCCAGTAACAAGACTGGTACTCATCCCCCTGCAGGTCTTCTTCAACCATTACCCACGCCCAGCCACCCATGGTCACACATCGCTGTTGATTTCGTTACTGGCTTGCCTTCTTCTGAGGGTAACACCACCAACCTCACCATCATCAACAGGTTTTCTAAGGCAGCCCATTTTGTACCTCTTCCAAAGTTACCTTCTGCTATGGAGACTGCTCATCTCCTTGTATAGAACATTTTTCGTATTCATGGTGTCCCTTCCGACGTGGTGTCGGATAGGGGTCCCCAGTTCGTCTCTCAGGTGTGGAGCAGTTTTTGTAGTGCCTTGGGGACGTCGACCAGTCTCACCTCCGGCTATCACCCATAGTCCAACGGTTAGGCGTAACGGTGCAATCAGGAGCTTGAGGCCACCCTTCTATGCCTCGTTGAGGGCAATCCATCTGCCTGGAGTTGACATCTGGTCTGGGTGGAGTATGCCCACAATGCTCATACATCTGCGGCTACAGGTATGACACCTTTTGATGATTGACTGGGATATTTGCCTCCCTTGTTCCCCAGTCAGGAGTCGCACATATGGATACCGTCAGTACAGCACCATTTCTGACGCTGTCGGCGTATCTGGCACCAGGCTAAGGCAGCGCTTCGCCGCACGGCCGCACAAAATAAGAGTTTTGCGGACCGCCACCGATCTTCTGCGCCCTCTTATCAGGTGGGTCAGAGGGTTTGGCTTTCCATCAGGAACATCACCGTGAAGGACACCCCGAGGAAGTTTGCGCCTCGATTCATTGGGCCTTTCCCTATTCTCCGGATCGTCAACCCCTCTGCGGTGCGTCTTCAGCTGCCCGCTTCCATGAGGATTCATCCGACATTCCACGTGTCCCAGATCAAGCCCGTTTCTGAGAGTCCTTTGTGCCCGCCTGCCAGCTTCCCTCCGCCCGCTCGTCTCATCGACAATCATCCGGCTTTCACCGTCTGTGCCATTCGGGATGTGCGCCGTCATGGGAGAGGTTTCCAGTATCTTGAGGACTGGGAGGGATATGGTCCTGAGGAACGGTCGTCGATTCCCCTCTCCTTCATCCTGGATCCCAGTCTGATCACCGTTTTCTTCAGGGATCACCCTGGGAAGCGCTTCGGGCCACCTGGGGGCGCCCCTTGAGGGGGAGGTACTGTAAGAGTGGCACTTGCTGCAGCTCTAGGATGGCCGCCAATCATCCACAGCTGACGGTCGTTCCCCTGACGAGCTCCACCTATACTTAAGGCTGCAGTCAAGTTCCACGCTCGCTGGAGCATTGATGCCTACACATGGTATTTATGCTTCTAGCTAGTTTGTGAGTATTTTGAGAGAGACTTACCTTGTTCTTGTTGTTTTCTTAGTCCTCGTGGTCCTGTCAAAGATTCTCCTGGTTCCAGCTCTCTGCTCATCGTGCCTTGCCCTCCAACAACTTGCCTGCCTCATTCGCCCTCTGGGATTCATCTCAAGGAGTTAAGGATTTCTCTGGAACATCCATCCTCCTTTTTCATCCGTAAGGAAAACAACAAACAAACAAAATCAATTATTCTGTAAGAACTGAACCTTGAGAAACTCCATGACTAACTTTAGGATATGATGAAGATTTATTATTTACATTTACAAATTGGAATCTATCAGATAAATATGGTTTAAACCTTTTTTTTTTACCTGTTATTTCTATAGGTAGTGTCATTGAGTCACGGTAACTCATTTTCAAGACACCTGTTTTTGTGAGCAGATGATGGAGGTTAAGGAGCTGGCTGGCTGTCTGGCTGGCTGTCTGTCTGGATGGCTGTCTGGCGTCCGTCAGTCCGTCCGTCCGACAGACGGACAGACGGACGGACGCCAGACGGACGCCAGACCCTACATCACAATGTGTCATACAAACTTAGCTAACCTTAAACCATTTTAACCACTTCAAAGTAATTGCACATTAAACTCTAAGTTCAGCTTAGAAAGAAACCAGTCCTAAGTCTTCCTTTAAGCTTAATCTATTTTACTCATCAAAGCCATTTGATGCTGTCAATTTTTGTCAGGCATATATAATCACAGATTCTTATTTTTATAATAAAATACAAACAATCAACTGAGCATGTGATTATTTTGGCATATCTCTGTGTATTAATAGATTAGATGCTCTTTAAGCACGAGAAAAAACGTGCGTTCATTATTTGGGGGTAAATAAGAGACTTATTTTTCATCTCTTAGGAGAGGTGGCGCCCACACACGAGGTCATGTGCATATTATATGCATATGTTACGAGCTTAACTCATAATTGATAATTAACAGTATATTTACGACTGAGAATCTTCACCAGCAAACAGTATATTTACAACCCCATTTCCTCTACACAAGTTATTACAAAATTTGAAAAAAAACAAAAAAAACAACTACATGATATTTAGTAATACAGTATAAAGAAAATTATAGAAGTCCCCTTTAAAATTAACAGTATTGAAATTCATAGAGTTAATTAAATAAAATGTGTGGATGTTGTTTTCCCTCATTCGTGAACAAGATCCCGAGATACTTAAACTCCTCCACTTGGGGCAGGACCTCCTCCCCGACCCGGAGAGGGCATGCTACCCTTTTCCGGCTCAAGACCATGGCCTCGGATTTGGAGGAACTGATCCTCATCCCGGCTGCATCACATTCAGCTGCAAACCGCTCCAGCGAAAGCTGTAGATCACGAACTGATGAAGCCAATAGGACCACATCATCTGCAAAAAACAGAGAAGCGATTCTAAGGCCACCAAAACGGATCCTCTCAACACCTTGGCTGCGCCTAGAAATTCTGTCCATAAAAGTTATGAACAGAATCGGTGACAAAGGGCAACCTTGGCGGAGTCCAACTCTCACAGGGAACGAGCCTGACTTACTGCCAGCGATGCGGACCAAGCTCTGACACCGGTCGTACAGGGACCCAACAGCCCGTATCAAAGGGCCCGGTACCCCATACTCCCGGAGTACCCCCCACAGAAGCCCCCGAGGGACGCGGTCGAATGCCTTTTCCAAGTCCACAAAGCACATGTAAACTGGTTGGGCAAACTCCCACGCACCCTCCAGGACCCTGTTGAGGGTGTAGAGCTGGTCTAGTGTTCCACGACCAGGACGAAAACCACACTGCTCCTCCTGAATCCGAGGTTCGACTATCCGACGGACCCTCCTCTCCAGAACCCCTGAATAGACCTTACCAGGGAGGCTTAAGAGTGTGATCCCCCTATAGTTGGAACACACCCTACGGTCCCCCTTTTTGAATAGGGGAACCACCACCCCAGTCTGCCAATCCAAGGGAACTGCCCCCGATGTCCACGCGATATTGCAGAGTCGCGTAAGCCAACACAACCCCACAACATCCAGAGCCCTAAGGAACTCAGGACGAATCTCATCCACCCCAGGAGCCTTGCCACCGCGGAGCTTTTTAACCACCTCGGAGCGTGAGATCGATAGGCGGATAGGTGCAGCGTCCGCAGTGAAGCGGGCGCTGTACCGGTCTGTCGTGGTGAAGAGAGAGCTGAGTCAAAAGGCAAAGCTCTCAATTTACCGATCGATCTACGTTCCCACCCTCATCTATGGTCATGAGCTTTGGGTTATGACCGAAAGAACGAGATCTCGGATACAAGCGGCTGAAATGAGTTTTCTCCGCAGGGTGTCTGGACTCTCCCTTAGAGATAGGGTGAGAAGCTCAGTCATCCGGGAGGGACTCGGAGTAGAGCCGCTGCTTCTCCACATCGAGAGGAGCCAGTTGAGGTGGCTCGGGCATCTGGTTAGGATGCCTCCTGGACGCCTCCCTGGTGAGGTGTTCCGGGCATGTCCCACCGGGAGGAGACCCAGAGGAAGACCCAGGACACGCTGGAGGGACTATGTTTCTCGGCTGGCCTGGGAACGCCTTGGGATTCCCCCAGAGGAGCTGCTCCAAGTGGCTGGGGAGAGGGAAGTCTGGGCCTCCCTACTTAGGCTACTACCCCCGCGACCCGACCCCGGATAAGCGGACGAAAATGGATGGATGGATGGATGGTGTGGATGTTGTTATTTATGAGAAGCTGACATGGAAATCTCATGTAAATTACTTAAGAATAAAAATAGCAAAATCAATTTCATTACTGTGTAGCGTTAAATAATTTTTGAATGACAAAGTTTTGTATATATTGTATAATGTAATGATTGTTCCATATTTAATCTACAGTATTTACATTTGGTGAAAAGTTTGCAAAACATTTACAAACCCTATTTTTATTTTACAAAAAAGAGCTATAAGAAGCTATAAGGGTTGTGCGATAGATGAAGCTTACTGTCCTTGGTTACTCATGACCCAGGAGACATTTGATAGTCGGCCCGTCTTCGAGGCTGGCGGTGAGTCATATTCAGATATTTCCTTCAGGCAGACATATTTTTTTTCTTCAGCCTTGAGTCCATCTGGGCGTTCTGTTTCCAAAATGGCCTAATTGTGGGAATCCAGGCACTGATCAATGCTATGTCTCCGTCAAGGTCGAACCCACCACGCTGACGAGTCCCAGAAGCCGCAGGTGGCCTGCAATTCTCATAAATCGCCTAAAACTTACAGTTTAGCTCATAAATCAGCTGATTTTGTGAGGTCACAGCACGGATCAAACATTCACACTGACTCGGAAGCTTTGACATGACTGAAACTGCTGCCGATTTCCTCTTCAATAGTCGATAAAACAGAGCCCAGCTGATGCCAAAAAGCAGAGTCCCTGCTATCATAAATCCAAATATGTAAATGTCTTTCAGCGTCCTCATGAGATAGAACTGAGAGGCACATCAACTGCCACACTCCCCACGGGTCCATGACGTATCCCACAGCATGCGTCTCAGCTGGACAAGTCAGTTCAGACTCATGTTTGTGCTGCTGTTTGATGTAATGTTTTTATGCTATTAGTGCTTAGTGTATTTTAAGTTGATGTTTTTCTTAGTTCATATCTTAGATCTTATTACAGTGTTTCTTTCACATTTTATTGTTGGATGTAACTGGGACCCTTGTTTGTTTGTGTACATCCACTTCATATGTCACTTTACTACAAATGTCAATGTCAGGACCTTCATACTTATAGAAATACTTGTTATGCTTTTTATATTTATACTGCTATAGTTACAATTTAGGATAGTATCATACTTTTATTATTTAATTTTATGCTAATGTTTATTAAATGTTTAATGTTTAATAGATGTTGCACCAGGGGTTTGAGAGTAATGAAATTTCAATCCTGTGTATGTCCTGTACACAGTCCAAGGAAAAGAAGCAGGAATTATAAATGGTGGTTTATTTTACCAAGAGAATATGTCCATAATCAACACCTCTTTTCTGAAGAGAGATGATAAAGGGGTGATCATTAATAGTGGATGCAGGAGTAGACCAGTAGACTACATTTTGTGTAAAATAGGTCTACTGAGGGAGATTGTGGATTGCTGTAGCAGGGGAGATGTTGAAGTCCTAAATCTGCTCCAATGACCTCTCCAGGTTTGTTTTCTCTGAAAAGATCATACGTTTTCTTTAGAATTACCAACAACTTTATTTTTAAACACACAATTGCATGAACAAAAGAGAATTGTGTAAATTACCTTCCCTACCTAACTTCTCCACAATTCTGATGTGAGACTGGTCTGCGTTCACCCTTACAGACCTCCTCCCCATTTTTCCTCCAATCAGTCATCTCCACACATCCTAGTGACATTTCCTGCTTTTGATTTATGTCCAATCAAACACATCCACACACTTCTTAGCTGTCATCTCTTTAAACTGAGTATGTGGCACATCCTATACTTCTATTAGACTGATGAAGCACCCATACACAGTCTTACAGTTTTTGTGACCGTGAAACTCTGATTATCCCATTATTTCAGGACATTATTAAGACTTAGATTGTTCCACAAGATCTTGAACATTTCTGACCTTGTTAGCCTAATCTTTTAATCATTGAAAATTATTTTATAATCCCCAACAAACACTTTAATGATGTTTTATTGATGGAATCATTTAGATTTATACTTGATCTCAGTTAAATTAACAAGAACATTTAGGTTGATGTTTGTTTCTCATTAAAGGGCCTATTAGAAATGAAGAACTACAAATGTATTTTCCCACTTACAGCAGAAAGTGTCAGGGTTGATTTTAAAGCTGGCAGCCACTACAAACAGATATTATAGCAGTCTTTATCAGCTTAGAGCCTATTTCCACAATTCATACTTAAACATCTATATTCTTCACAGAGAGCATGCCTGGACAGCATCAAATGGCAGTGTTTAATAAGCCATTTGGTCCATCTAAACACATTTTAAAATTATTTGATTATGGTTCAAAATAGTTAGGTTTCAAAATAGTCAAAATATTATAAATGCCTATTTAATCAAAGTCATTACAGTGTTATAGGCAGCACGGTGGTGCAACTGGTAGAGCTGCTGCCTCTCAGCGAGCAGGT
>JBBPBX010015380.1:30292-43196 GCA_038048925.1 Garcialebias charrua | reverse complement strand
CTGTAGCCGTGTTTCCATCAAGGTTTCTAGGTGCGCATTTTGAAGTATCGCAGCAGAAAAGCTTAATGGAAACGGCAAAATACGAAGTTACTTCCTGAAATTCGCCAAAAAGTTTATACGCTCGCTTGAGGTGGTTTTTGGGAGCTGCGAAACCGAGCAGCTGCGCAAAACGACAGATGGAAACACATTTGCCGACTCGTGCTGCCGTAGCGCACATTCACGTCACGTGACTGATCAGCTGTTTCCGCTCCGAACAGCATGTAACTCGCTAAAACTAGTTGGCATGACAGAATAAATACAACTCGCCCGATAGCAACACGTACCTGAAATATTCTCTCCATTTTGACGAGATGTGTGGCCGGGTTCTGTTGTCAACCGCTACTTCCTGTTTACTCTCTGGTTTACTGTAGACATGCGCAGTGCTGACGTCTGACGTAATGACGCTGACGTCTGACGTAATGACGCTGTGCGCGGCTTGGAAGAAGCGCTTCAAGCCAGCAGATGGAAACACTTCTGATCTGCATTAATTTGTATTTACATATTTGCGAGGTAGCTCAAAATTCGAAATGAAAATGGATGGAAACACAGCTTGTGTCTTTCAGCACCGAGGAGCTTTCACTATACAGTATTTTGATTCTTTATGCAACACTATTCTGAATGATGTGGCCCCAATTAAAACTAGGCATTCAAAGCCTAAATCTGACCTGTGGTTGAGCGACCATACCCGTGCCATTAGGCAGGTATGCAGGAAAAATGAACGCAAATGGAGAAAGGATGGTCTCCAAGTCTCATTTGATATGGTGAGAGAGAGTTGGCGTCGCTATCAACAAGCTGTAAAAACAGCCAGAGCCAAATATTTCTCTGACATTATTGTTGCCAACTCTCACAATCCCCGTGTTCTTTATGATACAATCAACACGGTCCTAAATTCACATGAACCAGTTCCTATTGAAGCATCTAAAGAACTTTGTGATAAGTTCCTTCAATTTTTTTTGGACAAGGTTACGAACACTAGGGCTTGTATTTCTTTTCCTTCCCATGACCCTTCCATCCTGGTCCCCTGTCCTGCACTTTTTGATCATCTGGAGCCTATTTCTCTCTCCTACCTAGAGAAAATTGTCACCAGTATGAAACCATCAGGTTCCCCCCTTGATGTTGTACCTCCTTGTTTTTTTTAGGAGTTATTTTCTACAGTTGGCTCTTTTGTTCTAAATTTGATCAATAGCAGCTTAAAGCTGCACTATGTAACTTTGTAGTGCAGTCTGTAACTTCTAACAATATATTTTTAACATATTTCTTCACTCTGTCACTATCTACTGACAGACTGATGTTAGACAAAGTAATCTCTGAAAAAAACTATAGTCCCCTTGCTTCTCTATCAGCATTTATAAAAACACTAAAAACACAGAGTGACCCGCCGTTAACCAGCCAATAAAAACAGAGTTTGTAACCAGCCAATAAAAACAGAGCTTGAATTTGAATCAGCCAATAAAAACAGAGCTTGAATTTGAATTTCAGCAGAGCAAGGGGGGCAGAGCCATATATGGCTCTGAGGGGGAGGGATCAGAATGCTTTGCCTGTTGAAAATATTTCTAAGTTCTGTGCTCTACAGAAAATTACACATAGCACCTTTAATGTTTAGCGTGGTGCCTGGCAATTTTAGACATGCTGTGGTTCAGCCATTATTGAAAAAACCTGGCCTTGATCCTACCTCTTTGTCCAACTTTAGGCCAATTTCAAAGTTACCTTTTATTTCAAAAATATTGGAAAAAGTTGTTTACACCCAGCTGAAGGACTTTTTGGATGAATTTAAAATTTTGGAGGTCTTCCAGTCTGGTTTTAAAACCTACCATAGCACTGAATCTGCTCTTCTAAGGGTTTTTAATGACATATTTTTATCGCTGGATTCTGGAAACTGTGTTTTACTTGTGCTTTTAGATTTAACAGCTGCTTTTGACACAGTCGACCATGAAATTCTTATCGCCAGATTGGAGCAATGGGTGGGCATCACTGGCTCAGCTCTGCAGTGGTTTAGGTCCTACCTTTCAAATCGAAGTTTCAGTGTGAAGATTGATAATTTTACCTCTGCATCTGCTGCCCTCCCCTGGGGTGTACCCCAGGGATCTATCCTTGGTCCTCTTCTCTTCTCACTTTACCTTCTGCCACTCGGTTCTATTTTCAGAAAGCATGGTGTGCAGTTTCATTTGTATGCGGATGACTGTCAAGTCTATTTTCCTGTAAAACAAAATGGCTCCACGCAGTCTCTTCTGGACTGTCTTGGTGACATTAGAGGGTGGATGGCGCTTAATTTCCTCCATTTTAATGATAAAAAGACTGAGGTTATGGTCTTTAAATCTAGTGCTCCTGACAGTCCCACCACTTTTGATTTTTCCTCTTTGGCCCCATATGAAAAGTCGATTGTGACAAATCTAGGAGTGAAAATTGACCCCTGCCTGAAACTGGACTGTCACATCAACAGCATGGTTAAGTCCTCGTTCTTTCATCTGAGGCGCCTGTCAAAAATCAAGCCCCTCCTTTCTAGACGCCACTTAGAGACAGTAATCCACGCTTTTATTACTTCACGCCTGGATTATTGTAACTCTCTTCTGATTGGAGTAAATAAGGCCTCGCTTTCTCGGTTGCAGCTGGTACAAAATGCTGCTGCACGATTTTTGACTGGTACAGGCAGACGTGAGCACATCACTCCAGTTTTAATGTCCCTTCATTGGCTTCCTGTCCAGTTTCGAATCCATTTTAAAGTTTTATTGTTTGTTTTTAAGTCTTTGAACGGTTTTAGTCCCTCTTATCTGTCTGAACTGCTTCAACTTTATGTGCCATCACGTGCTCTTAGATCCGCTGACCAGATGCTTTTAGCAGTCCCGAAAACCTTTTATAAGACCAGAGGAGACAGAGCATTTTCAGCTCTGGCTCCTAAATTGTGGAACGAGCTGCCACTGAAGGTCAGGCAGGCCCCATCAATATCTGTTTTTAAAACTCGTTTAAAAACACATATGTTTTCATTGGCTTTTAAACCAGAATGAGTTCACATCTCTGTTTTAATGTTGTATTATTTTACTTGTGATGTTCTGATATTTATATGATTGAGATTGATTGTTTTTATTGTTTTGTGCTTGTTTTTATTCTTGTACAGCACTTCGGACGGCTGCTGCTGTATTTTTAAGTGCTTTATAAATAAACTGGTATGGTATGGTATGGTAAACTGAAAAAATAAAGACCTCACATTGAAAGACTTCTGGAAGAAGTACAGCATCCTGGATGCTGTGAAGAACATTGTTGGTCACTCTTAGGATCGGGTGAGGCCGAGAAGCCTGAATGGAGTGTGGAAAAAACTGTGTCCCCAGTTTGTTCAGGCTTCATCTGTGTCCCAGGAGTCGATGACCAGTGTCATCCAGGACGTGGTGGAGATGAGCAGGTCACTGGACTTGGAGCTTGAGGAGGAGGATGTCACAGAGCTGCTGGCATCACATGGAGAGGAGTTGTCTACCGAGGACCTGATCGAGCTGGAGAAGCAGATCATGGAGGAGGAGGAGGACATAACACCAAGCCCAGAGGCCAAGAAATTGACCAGGCAGGGCTTGGCTAAAGGTTTTCGGCTGTTGCGGGAAACCATGGCATGTTTTGAGGCTGAGGATCCTGACGTGGAGAGGTACGCTAGGGTTGCCAGAGGGTTGATGGATTTCGTGGCTTGCTACAAGCAGATCCTGGCAGAGAAGAAGAAGGAGACAGTACAGAGCAGCACGCAGCAGTATTTTAAGACGGTACAGAGGCCTGTAACAGATGCTGTGCCGTTTACATCTGCTGCTGCTGCTGCTGACTCAACAGCACCTCTTGGATCTTCTTCAGCAGCAGAAGAACAGTTTTTTTTGCGCTGGATGTGCAGAGAGGAGTGCTGAAAAAGCTGCGGAAATTGGACTGGAACATGTGATCCAGAATTATGAATCTACAAGCCAACGTGTCCGTGAGTTTTTGCCGAGAGTTAGCCTAGCGTAGTTACAAACCGGGCTAATCAAAGCTAACTGAGCTGGATCACCGTAACCGGGTGCCGGAGCTGCGGAGCTGCGGGCTTCGTTAACAAATAAACCGGAAAAATACGCTGGTTATTACGAAGAAACGCGGGTCGGCACGCTGGAGGTGCTTTGTTGCAGCGAAAGAAAACAACAAAGCTGGGAGTGGAGACTACGGGCTACAAGCTAACGCTAGCCATGTGCTGCTGATAAAAGCTAACGCGAGTGGGCCGGGAGCCGTGAACGCGACCTGGGGCTTCGAGCTGGACCAGGCGCCGCGAGTGGGCCGGGAGCCGTGAACGCCACCTGGGGCTTTGAGCTGGACCAGGCGCCGCGAGTGGGCCGGGAGCCGTGGACGCCGCCTGGGGCTTCGAGCTGGACCAGGCGCCGCGAGTGGGCCGGGAGCCGTGAACGCCACCTGGGGCTTCGAGCGACCAGGCGCCGCGAGTGGGCCGGGAGCCGTGGACGCCACCTGGGGCTTCGAGCTGGGCCGAGCGCCGTGGGCGAGCCAGGGGACCACCGCATGGGACCGGGCTGGTGTCGGAGCTGCGCCTGAAGCTATTGGAGCTGCGTGCTGTGCTGACTGGGCTGCATCGGATCTAGTGAGCAAAGCCTCTTCGGATGATGGAGCGGATTGCTGCAGGCTGCTGAAACCGTGAGTTCTGTTCTAATAACACCGGAGCTGCTGCGACTGTTGGAGGCCCAACACCGTGTGCAAACCGGAGGACCGCCGTCTAAGCCAGGCTAGTGAGCCAACCTCTTAGGAAAACAGATCTGATTGCTGCAGACTGCTGAGACCGTGAGTTCTGAACTAACCGCTGATCTGGGCACTGGGCCACAGCCACCATCGTTAGGCCTGTGAGCCTCGTGGAAGGGCCACGTGGTTCAGTAAACAAACCATCAACCAGAGACCTGCTACCACTAGACTACAAACTCTGTAAGTAATGACGAAAATGACGAAAAAAGGTGGACAAAAGTCACCAGAGTCGGAGGGAAACAACTCAACAGAAATGCAAGACTTTAAAAAATCACTAAACTCTATAAGTGAAAAACTATCAAAATTATCAGCAAAAATTGATTCACAGGCCAGTCTGGTTGATGAAATAAGACAACTGAAAGATCTGATAATTAGCAAAGACAATAAAATAGCTGAACTGGAAAAAAAAATAGATGACATGGAAAAATACACAAAAAAAAACAACGTGGTGATCACAGGACTTGATGTTAGTAAGTGTCGGACATATAAACAAGCTCTCACTAACACTGGCCCAACTGAGGATGCACCACAGGAAGAACTAGAGACTCTGGAGGAGACTGTAGTTAATTTTTTATGGGACAATTACTATGACATAAAATATGAGGACATTTCGTTCTGTTACACCCTGCCCAGTAAATCACCAACTTCCAAACCGTCGGTAGTCGTCGAGTTCGTTAGCAGGAAGTTTAGAAACTATGTAATTAGTCAATCAAAGCTACTGAAGGAAACAAAAGTGTACATAAATGAACACCTAACAAAAAAAAAAATGGAAAAATTGCAAAGGAAGCAAGGTGGCTAAAAAGCCAACACAAAATAGCATCAACATGGACAAGAAATGGAAACATCTTTATCAAAACACATGAAGGAGCTAACCCTAAAATGATAAANACGGCCACCCCCTATTATAAATTTTTATTATTATTATAATTATAAATTATATGTGAATGCTTATTAAGCACTCACAATATTATCTGTCTGCTTTCAATGTATACAATAAGACACATTTCACTTAACCCAAACAATAATAACATAGCATACAATGTTAACTATTTGCAACATTCATCTATAGCAATATGTCCTGTTTGTCTCTCTGTGTCCCTGTGAAAGACTGGAGACCTGTCCAGGGTGTCCCCGCCTCTCGCACCGTGACTGTTGAGATAGACACAGGTTTCCCGTGACTTAGTACAAAAAAAGATGGAAAGAACATACAGTAGATGGATGAATCCTTAGCAATGCTAACAAGTAACAAAAAAACAACAACCCCAGAATCAATTACGGAAAACATTATGGAAGACTGGACTCAAACATAACTGGAGACCAAAACCTGAGTAAACTAAAGCGTTTGACAATTAAACACAGAAAAGATAAAATGATCCAAAAACAGAGAGATAAGTGACAGATGATCTGACAGTGGATAGAAGGAAACCATCAGGATGTTCCTGGAAGGACTGAGGGGGCCTGCTTCATGGATACCTGTCACCTGATGACAAATGGAAGACAGGTGTGTGAGGAGAAAACAAAGACTGTTGAGGATGAAAGGTCAATGATCAAACAAGAAAACAACCAAAATAACTTTACAAACAACAAACTAACAAGAAGGAACTAAAAATACAAAAGCTGAACCCCTGACAATGACAAGATAGGATTTATTCCTGCATGTCTGCTTCATCCTCTTCGTCTTTTTTAACCTGCCTGCTGATCCCTGGCAGCGTTTTCATGGAGATGCTTCTCATCTCATCAAAGTGTTGCACGTTTTCGAAGACGCAGAGCTCAGTGGTTGTGTAAAACTTTGAATCAGGACTATGAGGTGAAACCTGCTGGGGTTCAGTCATCATTAGCTCACAGACTCATACTGTAATGTGCCTCAGATCACCTGTCGCTCGCCTGCTGGCAGGTGTCAGCAAACATATCTACCACCAATCACACTCCAGCTGATTACCTCTCTTATCTACAGCTTCCTGGAAAAGACACGCTCACTGTACGTGAACTCACCTGCCCCCAGTCTAGTTGTTTATTCTGGATTACCTACTGGGAGAATATTTTACACCATATCTGCAAGAACAACTGAATAGAGCTGTGACCCAACAACACTGTCTCATGTTGCATCATGCAAACATGCACTTCCATGGTACTGTGACTAATTTATTTCTGGGACAGGTAGGAAATGCAGGCAGCACAGGGGATCAGTTGATAAAGCTGCTGCCTCTCAGCAAGAAGATTTCTGGTTCAAATCCCGGCCAGAGGCCTTTCTGGGTGGAGTTTGCATGTTCTCTCTGTGGTGTAGCTGGACCTTACAGCTGCATTTGACACAGTGGACCACACTGTCCTTCTATCTCGTCTTAAACATTATATTGGAATATCTGGTACAGCACTCAAGTGGTTCACTGCCTACTTGACCAATAGAACGTTCTCTGTCTTGTTGGATAATTTCTCTTCCTCCACTGCCGTTCTCTCTTCTGGTGTGCCACAGGGTTCTATTCTTGGTCCTCTCCTTTTCTCACTGTACATGCTGCCTCTTGGATCAGTGATAGCCAGACATAACTTTTCTTTTCACTGCTATGCTGATGATGTACAAATTTATTTACCAATGAAACCCAAAAACAGTAATCTTCTCACTCCTTACGCTGATTGTATTGCCGACACTAAACAGTGGCTTCACCGTAATTTTTTGTTTTTAAATGAAGGAAAGACAGAATGCATCTTCTTCGGCAATGATGCTCCCTATAACTTTGGTGCTCTGACATCCAAGTTCAGACCAACAGTTAAAAACTCGGGGGTGACATTTGACAAGGTTTTAAAGTTTGATAAACAAATAGCCTCTGTAGTCATGGCCTGTTTTTATCAGTTGTGTTTTTTATCCAAAGTTAAGCCTTTTTTAAATCGTTCTGATTTGGAAAAGGCCATTCATGCTTTTATCACCTCAAGGCTCGACTACTGCAATTCCCTATGCAGGAATCTCCCAATCCTCCATTAGACGCCTTCAATTGGTCCAAAATGCTGCAGCTCGACTTTTAGCCAACACCTCCAGACGTGAACACAATACAGTACCCCTGTTTTATTTTCTCTCCATTGGCTTCCAATCAATTTTAGAATTAAATTTAAAATTGTATTATTCACTTTTAAAGCTCTCTTGCCCCACAGTTATATTTGACTGATCTTGTAGCTGTCCGTGAATATAGGAGAACACTGAGATTGTCTAATACATTTCTCCTGTCCATTCCAAAGTCCAACTACAAACAATGGGGTGACCAGGCCTTTTCCGTTGTTGCACCCAGACTCTGGAATAAGCTACCTCTGGACTTGCGCTCCATCACTCATATGGAGTTTTTAAGATCTAATCTTAAAACCTTTTAAATTCAAATTTAATAACAAATTTAATAAACATAAACATAAACATAATTCAGGCAGGCTTTTAATACCTAGTAGTTCTTTGCCAATCTTGTTATGTTTTTTTATTTTATTTTTTTTAACTGGCTGTTTTTTTATTTTTAATTGTTTGTTTTTTATTTCTGTATTGTTCAGCACTTTGTGCACCCTCTGGCTACTGAAAAGGGCTCTATAAATAAAGTTTGATTGATTGATTGATGCTTGGGTTTTCTCCTGGTACTCTGGTTTCCTCCCACAGATCAAAAACCTGCATGTTAGGCTGTTTGGTAACTCAGAGGGAGGGAGGGAAGGATGGATGGATTGATGGATAGTTAATTGCCAGTGATAAGGGATGAATGAATGATGGATGGAGAAATGTTTGGAATGATGGCTGGATGAAGGGATAGAGCTGCATACCAGTGGTGTATATCTTTCTGTTCACGGCACATGCACCGTGTCAACACGACACTGTTGATGCATTGGTGAAGATTCTCATCAAATCCAAACTAGATTAAAAGCAAAAACACCTGGACTTTATGTGTAACTGTAGCCTGGTTAAAACCAGACCCTTGTCCTTCACTTCGCTTCGTACTAGGGTCTGGGACTTCTCCCATAGACAAGGATTTCTCCGGTAGATTTTTGACCGGACCAATCAGAGAACAGAAGGCGGATTACCGGACCAATCAGAGAACAGAAGGCGGAGTTTTGTTAGTTTAGCCTGGCGAGGTCCAGGCTATTCAGATAAATAGCTCAGAAACCACTCGGTGGATATTTTTTCTGCTACCAGTGTGTAATTATATGGCTCTAATTTACTGACTGTTGGCCTAGATGAAACATTTGAGATAAAATTCGATTTTTTATCATTTATTTTCGTAGCGCACCCGAGGCTGTTTGGAAAATGTCAAACCGAAACAATTTAAATCCAGCAGATTTGACCATTTCGTGAATTGATTTAGGAACTGTTAAGCTCAGGAACACTTCTGATATAACGTCAGCTAAGAAATATATTTTTTCTCAGCAAAGAAATAATAGTTTTTTACCTTGTTTTCATGAAAATTCCTTCGTGGCGGCAGCCATTTTAACTGACGACGTCAGTCGACGTCGTTCAAAACTCCACCTTCTGTTCTCTGATTGGTCCGGTCAAAAATCTACCGGAGAAATCGTTGTCTATGGGAGAAATCCCAGACCCTAGTACAAAGCGAAGTGAAGGACAAGGGTCTGGTTTTAACCAGGCTAGTGTAACTGAAGACGTTTCTCTTCTCATCCAAAGAGCTTTCTCAGTTCAAAGAAATAAGGAGTGTGGGATTCAAGTCATAAAACTGTGGTGTTCTGCAGGTAGACACATGCAAATTGACCTCTCACTCCTCACAATAGAGGATCTTTAGGCCCTGTTTACACGGACACTGTGTGGGGGAAACGGAACTTTTGGGTATGTTAATTAGGTTGAAAGTTTTGCGTTGACATGGGCGAATTCTGTGGATACGACTCCCCCCCCGTCCTCATGACTTTACTGTAGTTACCATGCTGGGCCATTAGATGGTGCTGTGATTTTTGGAACCTTCACTACTGCGCATGCGTGCTGCCTGAGGTAAACAGAGCAGACGAGGCAGCCTGTTTTCCTCTCTGGCTAAAAGTTCAGCTACTACAAGTTGTTGTCAACAAGTTAACAACAAGTTAAAGCTGGAATTTGGATAAGAGTCAACAGATTTGACACCAAGTGGGACCGCTTCATCTAACAAGCTGCACACCAGTTGCTGACTGGACCGGAACCACGTCAACATGTCTGACTTTATGCCACGTCCTGACCAAACAGCTTTTCAACGGCAAAAAGGCTCGTCACGCACGCAAGTGGACGCACTGGACCCAGTGGTGTCCTGACCAGAACGAGAAGCTGCGGCGGTGTGGCGGCGGGGGGTGTGGGAGGAGCTTACCGGTACACCGAGTTCCTCACTGCACTCCGCCAGGCGAGGAGCTTTTTATTTCTGTCTCTGTAGAGAGCAGACTTGACTGGTCGTGAAGGACTTGTCGCGAACACACAGCTACAATGAGTTTCTCTTCCATAGTACATGACTCCGCGGGTTTTTTCTGTGTCCCACAAACAATACGTCACATAGTTGCGCAATACCCCCGCCCCCTCGTTTCCGCGTCACATAGGGACTCTCCCCCTCTCTCCTCCACCCTGACTCTCCCTGATCAACCAGAGTTGAACGGCGTTTGAACGGCGAAAACTTCAGCCATGATCAACGCGTGCTTGGAGGCTGAAGCGGGTTCACGTGCACGGAAAACACTTTTCCAGCACGCTCAACACGCACGTGACGTGACGCCCGACGCCAAGACGCGGCTGGAGGCACGTCCCCCATTGACTTTGCATGTAAACTGGACGCTCCTGCAGTTGAAAACGCGTTTGGTCAGGATGTGAGAGTCAGAGTCAGAGTCAGAGAGTCAGAGAGAATTTATTGTCATTTGCACCGCATGTAGTACATGTGTTGAAAACGAGATTATGTACACAGGGTCCCAGTTACATCCAACAACAAATGCAAGAGAAATACAATAATAACATCTAGGATTAACTAAGAGAGACATCACATCAGCTAGTAATACACTAAGCCCTAATGTAGTAGAAAAACATCATTATAAACAGCAGCACGAACATGAGCAGATGGTCACAGATGAACGCAGCAACAAGAAACAGATCAGTACAGTATCAGTATGATGTGACATTTTGCAGTGTTTATTCTTATTATTTATTTATTCATGAGTCTGACAGCCTCAGGGTAGAAGCTGTTTCTCAGTCTAGTGGTTCTACATTTGATGCTCCTCAACCTCCGTCCCGAGGGGAGTGGTGCAAAGAGTGAGTGTGCTGGGTGAGTGAGGTCTTTCATGATGCAGGTGGCTCTTTTTCTGCATCTGGAGGTGTAAATGTCTTTAAATGTGGCTTTAGTCCGTGAGAATCAGCTGATTTCCAGCAGCGCTACAAGGTAAACAATGTTCTTAATAATGTTTCCTTGTGTTTAGTTCGATCACAGAACAACCAACTGAGGTTTTATTTTTATTTTTTTCCTGCGAGGTCGAAGCTGTTCCACGAAGCGGACCGGCGGTTCGGATCTGGGTCCAGTTTCCACCAGGATGAAAACAACAGAGTCCAGTTCATTAAAGTTCGGTTAACGTGTTTTTAAAAGTGTTCAATTTAATTCTCAGTGTTTGTGACATGAGTTTGTGGTGTTGAATAAACAAATAAATTAAAAATCAACCTGGTGTCTTCATTTTCAGCAGCATGTTAGGCATGACGTAACGAGTCCAGATAGCTTCATTTAGCTCAGATAAATTTAAATATCTCCCACGCTAACATAAATACTGTTTATTATTGTTAAACTGTTAATATATAGCACATTTAGTATGTTATAGTGCAGCGTGACACGTGAAATGTCCGACTGCCTCGTTAACAGACAACTGGATCCAGGCAGCTGGCTCTCTTCCAACACAGATGCAGGTAAGGTGTAGAATAATTAAATATGAGAATCAAAATATATTCCATCAGCTATAGTTCAGAAAGTGGTGCGTGTGTCCACTGTCCAGTCCACCGCCATTGTTAAAATGCCGGCTGTCTGCGCGTGCGTGCTGCGTGCATGTGTTCAAACAAAAGCTCCACGGGAGATGTTTACATTATCAGCGGGGGGTCAGCGAAAAACTTCCACCTTGAGAGCAGGGTCAGAAAAGTATCGGTGTCATCGAGGGGGGCCAGCAGCGTCGTGTAGGCGATAAGCAAAGTCGCAAAGAGAAAGTAGCGGTTACACTCAAAATATGCGCCGTGTAAACTGGCCCTTAGGGTCTTTGTTAGTTCCACCCTCAGACCTACTCTGGTCACATGGTTGAAATTCTTGGTTTGTGTGAAGCTGGCTGGTATCAGTCCTAAAGCTGCACTGTAGATTTTTGAAAGTTGAAAATTGAGACCTCCTCCTTTGTTTAAAGATGGTTTCTCTCTTTTGACATAAACATCCTCCTTCACTCCCCTCTCAAACCAGTCCTCTCTGTCCATAATGTGGACATTTTGGCCCTCAAAAGCGTGTCCCTTATCTTAAGGGTGGTGGCACAAAGATTAGAGATGGTGGGCTGTGATCAGTAGATTGCTGGTTCAACTCCCAGTACCGACAGCATCAAAGTGTGGGTGGGATGGATGAAGCACCTACACCTGCCTCCACCCTCATTTGCCCCACTCCGGACCCTTGAGCAAGGCCCTTAACCCCCACCATCTGCTCCTCCAGGCACCCTAGATGGCAGCTCTCTGCTCCACGCAGAGGGTTGTGGTAGCTCAGTGGTCTGTGGTTGCGTCAGAAAGGACATCCGCCATGGAAAGAATTGCCAAGTCCTTGTGTGACAGTTTGCTGTGACGACCCCTGATGAAGGGAGCATCCGAAATGCTAGTCACATGACCTTAGAGAGGGATTGTGGGTACAATTTATGTTCATTGTTAATGTTAATAATTTCAGTTAGTTGTTTTGCTTTTATTTGAGTGATTAGTCTGTTCTTAGCCTAGTTTATGTTCATTATGTGTTACATTGTGTTAGACCATTCAGTAAAGTAACTATGAGTGAAGGAGGTAGTTTTCATGAAGACGTGTGGGGTTCACTCTGTCTGTGTGTGTTACAAGGACACCACCCCACTAGAGAGACACACATTGAGCAGCTATGTGAGTGCCCGGGTGTGACAAAGCTAAATGTTTATGGTGGCAGGAAGCTTGTTAGCCCATCAAAAAAAA
>JBBPBX010015380.1:0-30104 GCA_038048925.1 Garcialebias charrua | reverse complement strand
AGCCATAAATTTGCTCCAGAATCGTATAAGCTGTGGGGTTCCAAGCCTGAGACAAAACTAGCAGCTTATAGACCGGAAAGTATGGTATAGATACTGGAGCTTAATGTGGAAGTTTAAGTTAGCACAGAAATAACTCTCTAGCCAGCAACATAGATTCAAACAGCCGAGTATGAGCTAAAGGAGGATGTGGAGGTCTAGTTCATCATTTTGACCAATAACACAACCCTCATACAGCTGATTCCACAAAGTTGGCCTGCTGTTTGTATACTCATGACGTTCATCATCCAATAAATGATTAAAAACATGGTGTGAAATACTATTTTACATGCCTTATTTCTTAAATATATATATTTGTTCTTTATTTCTATTCCAAATCCATCCATCATTTTTACCCACTTCTTCTTGTTGGTTTTTTTATATTCTCTGTTGTTTTTATATCTTGTGTGATTTCTTGTGTATGTTCCTTAGTGAAACTCTGGCACAACAATTTCCTGTGGGATCAATAAAGTTCTATCTTAACTTATCTTTCCTTTTGGGGTCATGGGGGTCACTGGTGCCCATGTCCAGCCATCGCTGTGCGAGAAGCGAGGAACACCCTGGACAGGTCTCCAGTCCATCACAGGGACACATAGAAACGAGACAAACGACCACTCACTCTCACACTCACACCTAGGGACAATTTAAAGTTACCAATCAGTCTAACATGCATGTTTTTGGTCTGTGGGAGGAAACCAGAGCACCTGGAGAAAACCCATGCAGCACAGAGAAGATGCAAACTCCACTCAGAAAAGCCACCAGCCAGGATTTGAACCATGACCTTCTCGCTGAGAGGTAACAGCTCCACCAACTGAGCCACCGTGCCACCTCTATTAAAAAATCTTGCAGTTTAAATCAGTTTGACAGTTTTTTTGTTGTCAGAGAACCACATTTCCTGCTGTAGACAAGTAAAGAAATGGAATTATCAAGACTGAACATAGCCACAGATCAAATCTGTAATCAGGTGGGACAGATGGGAAGTTTACGGTGCAGAAAGATTGGAAGCTATCAAACAAAATCATATTTATAGATACCACAAAACTCTGTATTCTCCTGTGGCTGTCTACAAGCTAATCAATACCACAGAGTTGGAGGTTAGTTCATGGCTCAAACACAACACGTAAAAAATATCCCGAAGAGGGAGATAAAAAAATGGCTGCCATGGTCATAAATCTGCAGGAACATGGAGCAGCTCTAAGGCTGATCCAGGTGTTGAAGTGGATCCATCTGCAGATTGTGAGAAATGAGGATGGTCCAAGCTGTGCTCCTGGTGGGCTTTGATCCAAAAGGAAACGTCTTTCTGTGATAAAATCAGTCTGGAGAAGAAGACGCCTTTACAAGATGAGCAGACTTGATAAAAAAAAAAAAAATTCTTTGAGAGAGAAGGTGGAAGTTTTGTTGAGTTTATTTTTTGCTGCACTTATTCTGCTGTAGTGATTACGTTCCTTTCTAGAGTTGGACCATCATCACTTTCCAAGTTTCTAACATGCTTAAATTTGTTGATCTCTTTTCAATAATCTACAGCAAAATCATTTGTTTGTTTTACTGTAAAACTCACAAGTTAAAAAAATTATAAAGATGAAATAAAAATATGACCTGTCACAAAGACATGCATGTTACTCTTGCTACTGTCGCTTCCTGACGTATAAAAATATCTCCACGAAACGTCCAACAGGATTTTTTATGACACGTGATTGCTGAGTGGAAACTATTGATTTCTAAATGGTAAATGGACTGTACTTACATAGCACCTTTGTAGTTTATCAAGACCCTCAAAGCACTTTAGGGGAGGCCGTGGCGTAGTGGTAATGGCAGTCGTCCCCCGATCGGAAGGTTGGAGGTTCGAATCCCGGTTCCCCACACCATGTGTCGTTGTGTCCCTGGGCAAGACACTTAACCCCGAGTTGCTCCCGGTAGGACTGGAAAGCGCCTTGCACGGCAGTTTGCCGCTACCGGTGTATGAATGGGTGGATGGTTGGTATTGTAAAGCGCTTTGGGGCCCCTCATAGGGGGCTGGAAAGTGCTATATAAATAAGCTCCATTTACCATTTACACTACAATCTGTGTCCTCATTTACCCATTCATACAGCACTTTACTACAAAGCTACCATATTTTTTGGCCTATAAGTCACGTTTTTATTTGCATAATTTACATGCCCTGCGACTTATAAGCCGAAACAACATATTTATGGATTTTTCCCATATTTATAAACCAGTTTTTGACTGAGATATGACTGTTTTCATTCATTCCGATTGAAAAATTTGAACAGCACCATTTCCAGCCACTAGATGGCAGCAGAGTAGTAGTAATAGTAAGGCATGCTGTTGTATCATGTAATAGGTAAAAGTGTCTATAATGACAAACTCAAAAATGTTCAAGACAAAACAACTGGACTTTATTTATTATACATTATTGCTTTTGTTTTGCACTTCTTTGAATTTACTATTATTAATGACACAATTGGCTTGCCACAGTAACCCCACCTTCATTATGCTCGCTGCTTGGTGCAACCGTCAAACCTGCTGTACCACCCAAGCAAAATGTAGCTGATTTGACCATTAAAGTACCTTTTATTAAGTAAAGGTTCAACTGAGACACACCTTTGCAATAATTTTGAGCAAGTGCTTAAGTGTTTAAGTGCTTCTCTTGTTAAATTTCGAAGAACCGAGCTGCGTTTCTCCTTCCCTTTTTACCCCTCTCTGTGCGCTCCTTGAGCACCAAGGCAGTGAATATTTCTGAAATGCAACTGGTTTGACCATTAAAGTCCTTTTATTAAGCAAAAGTTAATCTAAGACACACATTTACTACAAATTTGAGCAAACAAATAATTGTTTTTAAATGTTAAACTTGTTAAATTCTTGTTAAAGTCCCTACATGCATGCTCCCACAGCCACCATTTGGCAGCCCATCCATTTTTGGCACAACACCGGCCCACATTTCTGGGTTATCAGTGGTGACACGTAACAAACGTGATGTGTCAGCAGTAACAAATAATAGATGCAACGTATATGGCGAAGTTACTTATTTATGGATTTTCCACTTTTTTTAGACATATTTGGACTGATGTGACATAGGGCGGTGTGATGTGTACGGCAGAAAAAATGGTAACTGAACATATTCCAAAGAGACTAATCATAGCTTTATCCCATTCATACACCGATGGGACACATCAGAGGCAATGAGGGGTTCAGTGTCTTGCCCAGGGACACTTCGGCATGTGACTGCTGGTGGATTCGAACCCCCAACTCTTACGATGGAGGACGATTGCTCTAACCACTCAGCCACAGCCGCCTAAATGAACTGTTTTCACCTACATGAATCCAGGACTTCTAATGGGGATGTCATTCTGACACTTTGAAAGTAAACATTCGAAGATTTTGGAAATAATAAATAATAATTAACATTTTAAATTAAGGCCATAAAAGTAAATATTGCCACAGTAATAAAAAATACAGTTCAGTTCAGTTTTAGTTTCTATGTAAGATATGTTCAATGAACAGAATCTTCTTGACCTTTGTGTCTGAAAATGATCTGCTGGTTAATTTTCTGCAGCAGATAAATAAAACATGTTCATGAATATGACCTCCTGACCTCCTGATTGCTCTGTAGATCATCACGGACACGACACATCCTAATTCACCCTGATACTGTACTTCTCAGAAAATACAAAACACAAAGAACTGTCCATCCATCCATCCATCCATCCATCCATCCATCCATCCATCCATCCATCCATCCATCCATCCATCCATCCATCCACCTACCCAGCCACAGAACCAGCACCCTCCACTCCTTGGCCGCACCAAGAAATCCTGTCCATACACATTATGACCAGACTGACTGAATGGCTCTTAGCAATGGACCCCCGGGCTCATATTAATTTTCATTCATTCATTCATTCAACCTTTATTTATACAGGCTAGCCTCGTTGAGTCACGGGGACTCATTTACAAGAGGGACCTGTCTCACTCACACCAAACAACCATCCACTCTCTCACTCACACCTAGGGTCAATTTAGAGTCACCAATCAGCCTAACAAGCATGTTTTTTGGTCTGTGGGAGGAAACCGGAGTTAATGAGGCAACCTAGACAGGGTACACCAGGAAACACTAGTGAATGCCTTCTCCAAGTCCACCAAATATACGTAGACTGGTTGGACAAACTCCCATGCCCCCTTTAGGACCCTGGTGAGGGTAAAGAGCTGGTCCAGTGTTCAGCAGCAGCAACGTAACTCATTGTTCCTCCTAAATCTGAGGTCCAACCATTGATCAGACTTTCTTCTCTAGCACCCACTGGGTAGAGGCCCAGTCGCCAGGTGCTCCCTGATGAGCCTGTCCCCCAGGACTAGCTCCAGGGTGGGGTCTGGTAACCCAAGTCCAACTGAGTGACACAGCTTGGTTTATTCCCTCTACACAAGTATAGATGTAATCTCTCACTTAGGACCAATCTGATTTATGACGACCTACCAGGGGCATTTGCCCCCAGCAGCATAGATCCTAAGTTCATTGTCACACAAACACCTCGACCAAGATAAGGTCGTGATTCACGGAGGAGACAAAGTTATTGATTTAAAGCTAAACATGAAGCAAGGCCTTAGGAAAGTTCAAAGTACGTCAGTGTGGTAACTAATCAATACTGCAATGTTTGCTGTAGCAGAGCAGCATGTGGATAAAAAAAAAAAACGAAGCACAAATAGCTTCCATTTACAGATTTTACTGTTTTATGCTTACCGTATTTTTTGGAGTATAGGTCGCACCTTTTTATCATTTTTTTCATGTCCTGCGATCTATACTCAGGTGCGACCTACAGTATATGGCTTTTTATAAAATAAGCTGATTTGTAATCATTTATTAACAAAAATTAAACTGAGACACACTCTTACAATAATGTCAGCTAACAAATATATATTTTTAGGTGTTTATCCTGCTAAAATTATTCATTTATTAAAGAAAAGTTCAGCTCAGACACATATTTGCTATAATTTTTTATCAAACAATTAATTGTTTTTAAGTGTTAATCTTCTTAAAAGCCTTGCTGTGCGCTCCTGTGGAAGAGACATTTGCAGCAGAGCTAAACACGGTCCACATTTTGACGTAGGTGCGACCTATACTCAGGTGCGACCTATATATGGATTTTTCCAATTCTTTGGCAATAATTGGATGGTGCGACCTATACTCCAAAAAATACGGTACACAATTTTTACTCTGTCTGGTTTATAACTTCTTTTCTAGTCTGAGTGCTCCTCAGTCATCGTTGGAAAACTTTTTGACATGAAGAAACATAACATTTAAAACAAGGTGTACAAATGTAGCCTGGCCCTCGCCTTCCTGCACAGCTCCGCTCAATTCTCATTTCCCTTCACTGCACACCTTGTCTGAAGCGAAGTGAAGGACAAGGGTCTGGTTTTAACCAGGCTAGTACAAATGTAACAGGATTAAAAATATGTCATATAATGAATATATTTTAATTAATTTTTGCAGGTCTTCCTGCTCAAGCCTTTGCCTCCACAGCCCAACCTTCAAAACAATCAGAAGATAATGGAAGGATCAATATCTATTTACAAATCATATCACAGTTGTACTCCATATGATCCTGACGTAAAGAAACTATTTAGGGTTTCAGCATGTTTGGTTAAGTGACTTTGGAGCAGGAAGTGACACGTAGAGTGTCTCACATATGCATCACCTCAAAGCTTTTATGATCGCTTCCATCAATAAGTTCACAATAATAAACAGAAGGATGACTGTTTGCTAAGTAACCAAGGCAGCCTGATGTCACAGCAAAAAAATACCATAAAAGTTACATTGAATGTTACTATTGCACAGGTTGTGTTGTGTTTTCTGCCCTGAATGTTTATTAAAAAAGCAAAGTTCTTCCTTCCTGAAGAAGTCTTTTGGATAAAAGACTAAATGTTTCAACAAAGAAGAATCAGGATGGCTTAACCTGGTTAGTAGTCTAAGTTCTGAAAAAGTGGTATACTGTACTCATCAGTAAAGATCAAGTTGGTGGAGCCAGGGGGTGGCCAATTGTGACCGTGGCCACCATAGATTAATTTTACCCCACTCATTTGAGAATACTATACTTTTAAATGATCTAACAGCTAGAAAGCATAGTGCATCAACACCAAAATTCATGCTCAATAATCCAGGTTATAATCTAGCGATGTTCAGTCAGGTCATCTGAATGTTATTATTTTTATTTTTTTTAGTGTATCAAGCTTTGATATTTTGAATCACTTTGGCAATTCTGCCTCAGAGGAGTTGACGGGTGAGAGGGCGGGCCCCAAACACCATCTTATCACCAACAAACTATTTTTCCACTATAGGAGTGTGCTGCTTGTAAGGAATCGGTTTGTTTGTCGCTCCTTGGATTGATGAAGTCCTTTGAATGAAGAACGTTTTAGCAAAAAAAGAAGGAAAAAAAGGAAGAAAAAAAAGGAAAAAAAAGAAAGAAAAGAAACCGTCCAGATGACCTGACTGAACATTGTTGGTTCCCTTTCAGTCATGTCTCTCGGTGCAACATATGCTATGGAAATTGCGCCCCCGTGCGATTACCTGAAGGAATACATTCACGCCTTTACGGCAGGTGCGTCAGCCGGGTACTTAAAGTGTGACTAAACCCAAAATTAACTTTTTTTAGCTGATAAACTCCCTAGAATGTGTTTAAAATGTTATCTAGCACTATGGCTGTGTTTATTCTCACATAATTGTGCATATCTGTGTAAATTGGCAATATTTGGCAATATTTGGTCTAAAAATGTGTTTACGGTAGTTCTATGGGTTGAACTGGTGGATTACACCTTAATTTTCTTATTTGTGCAAACGCTCATGTGTGACATGTCTGCTCATGTGTGATGTCACACAGGTGGTTCAAGCAGAGCCAATCCCCTGCAGAGATGAGAAGTGCATACCTTATATGGAAGTGCTGCATTTCACTCCTGACAAGCGGTTTTATTTTTCTTTTCATTTTCATTGTTTTAGGCCTTTGGTTTTGGATGGAATGGGTGGAATAGATAAATACATCTACATGTTTATTCTTTGTTGTTGCTTGGTGTATGTTGTTGGCTAGAGGTTTAATTTGTTTTAGGTTGTTGCAGGTGGAGGCGTGAACAAAAGCACAACTCTACCTCCACCCTTCCTTGTCTCTCGACACGCCCATTTTCAGGGAGATTTTGGAAGGAGGAGTTACCGTCTCAACCTGGGTTTAGTCTCACTTTAAGCCGCTGTCGCCCATTCATCATTCTCTTATTGCCCTTCACCTAGCTTAAAACCTGAACTTCGTGGGACTTCTCTGTTGTCGCATCGCTCGATCAGAGGTGAGCTTGCTCCCTACGCTGAGCGTACAGAGAAAATTTTCCTGCGTACTGCTGGGCTGGTGAAAGCTAGTCCAGCGTTTTTCCACTTACCTCGAAGTTTTCTTCTCTCTTCGCAGCTGCTTCGCTCGACGGCGCTAACTGCGTCACAACACTCCCTGCTAACCATTAGCAAGCTAGGCAGCGAAAGCAAGACGACGGAGAGGACGGCCTCGAACAAAAGGAAACTAGGAACAGCCTCGACGCTTCTCGTCTCCGAACATGGCTCCCAAGAAGGGAAAACGGAGGACAAAGACTCAGAAGAAAACCAGCAGGACGATGAGCCCTCGCTCGCGCCCCTGCCCCAGCGGCTGCGGCCACTCCCTCTCGGCGACGGACATCCACGAGGCCTGTCCTGTCTGCCTAGGGATTCTGCATGCAAGAAAAGCGCTGGAATCCCCCGACTCCTGCTCCCACTGCTGTCAGATGCCGGCGGTAGTGAGGAAACGCCGCGCGGACGCGTTGGCTAAATCCATAGCGAAGGCCGCGGCGCTGAAGGAAATAGTTGTCGTCCAACGGCATCTTTAGTTGACTTTGCCGGACCTCCCGGAAAACCAGAGGTCCCTCTTACTCCAACACGGATCGAGCCAACGGGACTCTTCGGGGGAGCCCTGGAATGCATCCAGGCCAGGCTGGAACAAAGACGCAAACAGGTGGAAGCTCTCCGCGAGGGGCTGCCGAGAAAAAGCTTTGCACCCCCAAAGGAAGACATGCGTGGCCTTCCACGGAAGAGACCTGCTGGTGACAGTGAGACTTTCAGTACCGGCCGAGGGCCTCTTCGATGACCCCGTGTGGAAAGCAGATTCGGGCCTGATGAAACAGGACGAACTGATAATTTTACAGGTTTGCCCGCCCACGCGGTACGGGAACCTAACCTTTTGAGCCCAGTCTCCACTTGTAGAACACTACGAGGAGCTGGTGACATGTGTGTGCGCACTAAACATGACTCGCCTACTGTATGTGTAATCAAAACAAACACTGTTTCATGCATGTACAAAAATAAAAGTACCAAAGCACAGACTGCCCTGGTTCTTGACTCGAGTCCCATTTTCATAAAACACAAACCACGTGGTCAAACTATGAACCGCAGCAAGATACACGAGCTCTGCCTGAGACAGCCAGATCTCGCGATATCTTCTGTTGGGCCGACCAGCTTGCTCGAGAGAGCGCGAGAGGGGTCAAAGGCCACCCCTCCCGCACTCAAGCACGACGAGCAGCAGTTGGACATGCCTTCCAGGCTCATGACGCACGCGCAGGCCTGGAGGGCGTGTCTACCAAACGAATGGGTCATGACAACGATATGTCATGGCCTCAAGTTGCAGTTCACCAGGAGACCGCTCCTCTTCACAGGGGTACTGCAATCAAAAATTAACCCTGCACACGCACACGTGTTGAGGGAGGAAGTTTTGACGATGCTACAGAAGGGAGTAATAAGTTTGGTCCCAAAACGCAAACTACACTCCGGCCACTACAGCAAGTACTTCCTGGTGCCCAAAAAAGATCATTCCCTAAGTCCGATACTGGATCTCAGAACTCTGAACAAGAGAATAAAAACTTTTAAGTTCAAGATGCTTACACTGTGGCAGGTTCTCCAGTCTGTAAGACCAGGAGACTACGCATATACAGTGGATTTGAAAGATGCCTATTTCCATGTAGGCGTGTGGAGAAAACACAGAAAATTCCTCCGTTTTGCTTTCGAGGGAAACACTTATGAATTCAAAGCATTACCCTTCGGTTTAAAGACGGCTCCTCGTACATTTACTAAATGTCTGGACGCAGCCCTGACCCCCCTTAGGAATCAAGGACTCAGGGTTATGAACTACCTGGATGACCTCCTGATTCTGTCTGGAAGCAGAATACAGGCCCAGTCACACTCCTACAGGGTGATCTCTCACCTGGAGTCTCTCGGTTTTGTCATAAACCTACAAAAGAGTGACCTAACTCCATCACGGGTTACCATATTTCTGGGAGTACAGATCGACACCGTACCTTACAAGGCATGGCTCTCAAAGGAACGAGTTTCCTCGATTCGCCATTGCCTGGAAAAATTTAAACTGGATCAGCGGGTCCCCATGAAAACGTGCCAACGCCTTTTAGGCCTCTTGGCGGCAGCCATACCCTATGTGCCATGCACATTGCTGAAAATGCGGGCCCTACAAGTATGGCTAGACCAACAGACACAACCCGCCCTGTCTGGTCGAGCAGGAAAGGTTAGAATAGATTCAGAGTGCCTGAGGGCCCTGGAACCTTGGAGAGACTTGTCTGTCTTCACGGAAGGGGTCCCGTTGGGTAGGGTGTCATCTCGTGTGGTCGTTACGACGGACGCCTCAAAAACAGAACGCTCGTGGCCTTTGGAATGAACAGGAAGCGAGATTACATATCAACTTCCTGGAATTGTTGGCCGTGTTCCTGTCAGTAAAATACTTCTTTAACAAAGGTCTGATTGCAGGGTATCGTGTCCTGGTGAAATCAGATAACAGGACCATAGTGTCTTTCATCAACAGAGAGGGAGGGACAAGGTCCCGGGCCCTCCTCGGACTGACGGAGAAGATGCTCACATGGTGTGCTCCGAGAATCTTGTCGCTCTGGGCGACTCATGTTCCCGGTGAACTAAGTTATGGAGCAGATGCCCTCTCAAGAGGGCCTCTCCTGGTGTCAGAATGGAGCCTGAACCCACGGGTTGTGGAACAGGTCTGGTCACGATTTGGGAGAGCTTCGGTGGACTTGTTCGCTTGCAGAGCTAGCTCACAGTGTGACCTTTACTTCTCTTTGAAGGAAACAGATGCACTGTTGGGAACGGATGCTCTGGCCCATGATTGGCCAGCAGGGGTGCTGTACTATGCTTTTCCACCTGTTCCTCTGATCGAGGTGACACTGGAACGTGTACGTCAGGGAGCCCTCTCCCTGATCCTGATAGCCCCCAGATGGCCGCAGAAACCGTGGTTCCCGGAGTTGATCTCAATGTTATCAGGGATACCATGGCAATTGCCTCCTCACAGGGACCTGCTGACTCAGGCACGTGGGCAGCTTCTACACCCACGTCCGGAGTTGTGGCGGCTTTCAGCCTGGCCTTTGAAGGGAACTGGCTGAGGGCCTAAGGCTTTGATTGCTTTATCCCAAAACAAACAGCAACAACATACACAAGGGTGTCCCTTGGTGTTTATGTTTGCTTAGGAGATGTTCAATGGAGGGGTTCCCCTCTCCTTAACGGGTCTCCAACATGTTAATGTTTATGTTTATTAAATTTGTTCATTTTTTTTACAAAAGAAACAATACAAGACAATCTCATAAATGATATTGTACAAAATATAAAAAAATGAAAGGTAGCAGAAAGAAGAATATCCATCCATCCATCCATCCATTTTCTTCCGCTTATCCGGGGTCGGGTCGCGGGGGTAGCAGCCTAAGTAGGGAGGCCCAGACTTCCCTCTCCCCAGCCACTTGGAGCAGCTCCTCTGGGGGAATCCCAAGGCGTTCCCAGGCCAGCCGAGAAACATAGTCCCTCCAGCGTATCCTGGGTCTTCCTCTGGGTCTCCTCCCGGTGGGACATGCCCGGAACACCTCACCAGGGAGGCGTCCAGGAGGCATCCTAACCAGATGCCCGAGCCACCTCAACTGGCTCCTCTCGATGTGGAGAAGCAGCGGCTCTACTCCGAGTCCCTCCCGGATGACTGAGCTTCTCACCCTATCTCTAAGGGAGAGTCCAGCCACCCTGCGGAGAAAACTCATTTCAGCCGCTTGTATCCGAGATCTTGTTCTTTCGGTCATAACCCAAAGCTCATGACCATAGATGAGGGTGGGAACGTAGATCGATCGGTAAATTGAGAGCTTTGCCTTTTGACTCAGCTCTCTCTTCACCACGACAGACCGGTACAGCGCCCGCTTCACTGCGGACGCTGCACCTATCCGCCTATCGATCTCACGCTCCAGTTTTCCCTCATTCGTGAACAAGATCCCGAGATACTTAAACTCCTCCACTTGGGGCAGGACCTCCTCCCCGACCCGGAGAGGGCACGCTACCCTTTTCCGGCTCAAGACCATGGCCTCGGATTTGGAGGAACTGATCCTCATCCCGGCCGCATCGCATTCAGCTGCAAACCGCTCCAGTGAAAGCTGTAGATCACGAGCTGATGAAGCCAATAGGACCACATCATCTGCAAAAAACAGAGAAGCGATTCTAAGGCCACCAAAACGGATCCTCTCAACACCTTGGCTGCGCCTAGAAATTCTGTCCATAAAAGTTATGAACAGAATCGGTGACAAAGGGCAACCTTGGCGGAGTCCAACTCTCACTGGAAACGAGCCTGACTTACTGCCGGCAATGCGGACCAAGCTCTGACACCGGTCGTACAGGGACCTAACAGCCCATATCAATGGGCCTGGTACCCCATACTCCCGGAGTACCCGCCACAGAACCCCCCGAGGGACGCGGTCAAATGCCTTTTCCAAGTCTACAAAGCACATGTAAACTGGTTGGGCAAACTCCCACGCACCCTCCAGGACCCTGTTGAGGGTGTAGAGCTGGTCTAGTGTTCCACGACCAGGACGAAAACCACACTGCTCCTCCTGAATCCGAGGTTCGACTATCCGACGGACCCTCCTCTCCAGAACCCCTGAATAGACCTTACCAGGGAGGCTTAAGAGTGGACCTAATGAATGTAAGGCTTAAGACTGGAACTAATGAATGTAAAATGGCGGAGGCGGTATTTCCGGTTCCTGGTTCTTCTTCTTCTTCTTCTTCTATAGAGTTTAATGGCGGTTGGCGAACTCATATTAAGCGCATTACCGCCACGGTTCCTGGTTCCCGCAGGAAGTTGTTCAAAAAAGCACGAAATTATTAAAAAATAATAATAATAATGATACTTTACGTATTTATAAAGCCATTTGTAAAAACAGCCAACAGTGCAGCTTTAAGTAGCTTTAAGTAGCATTGAAAGTTAGTAAGGTAAACATTTTTCTTTGATAATGCAGTTGATAATTACTTTTATTTACTTTGTTCTCTGAAATAAATGAGTAAAAATATGTTTTTGTCTGAATTATGGTGATTTTATGGTTCTGAAAAGAACATGAGTGCTGCTTCTGGCTACAAGATCTGAAAAGTTTTCAGATCTTGTAGCCAGAAGCAGCACTCATAAGTTACAGGCAATCCATCTGATCGGTGATCGGTGATCGGTATATGTGATCGGCACACATATAAGCGATCGGTAATTGTGATCGGTATCGGTGATCGTCACACATAGGTGATCGGTATCGGTATCGGTTTCATAAAACCTGATCGGCACATCCCTAATCAGAACCCTTTGACCAATACTGTATTTTCTTCTTAATGTGACAATGATTTAGTTTTCATCTTTAAATCCTTATTTATTCTGAATATGTAGTTGCTTTTAAAATCATATTTTCCTGTTTCTATACATAAAAAAGGATAAAGAAAGTAAACCGAACAAAACAAGTGATATCAGTTTTATTAATGTAGCATCTGTAACTAACTGCATTTGTTAAATCAAGGCCACAAGGCAATTAAAAAAACTGTGTTCTGTTTTCTAAAATGTTTGCTCAAAGTCATGCATAGTGGAATAAAATGGGCTTAAGATTCACTTCATAACCTTGTACACCTCTAAGAAGGAAGTGTATTTCATCCACCCTGCATGTCAGTGGTGGTTTAGAGAAAGGAAAACAGGCATTGCTGGCAAATCCAAAGCTCCCGGCAGTGTCTGAAACTGTGTCTGTTTTCCACTCTCGCTGCTCTGAGACTTAATGCATTTGGCACTTTGACCAGTGTGTTGCTGCAGCTTCAGCATAACAAATGTTGGCTTTCCACTAAGGACTGGAATCGTGGAGTTATGCATACAGAAGAGGGAAGAGTTAAAAAGTGCCATCACTCAAACTGGAGGCCAGCCCTAAGGTGAAAGGCTTCAGTCTAATAATACAAATGTAAATTCTTTGATCCCAGTTCTGCATATGTTTCAATTCAGTGAAATGTTACCAGTCAAAGATAAACCTTTTCAATCCTCATTGGGACTTTTATTCTCTACTTTCAATAATTTTCCCCTCTTATCTGTAACCCATCAAAACAATTGATCAATGCACAACAAATGGCACTATGGGTGTTAATGACATTTCTGGATAAGAAGAGTCAATGCTGCTTCAAAGATACATTGATTTGCAACAATCTTTGTTGCAGCACATTGCAGAGGTGCCACTAGGATCAACAAAAGAAAGGTTCAGAGGGAACCAACTGGGCTAACCTATTCCCTTTCTAGCAGTTGCACCACAAGACCCTTTCTTTCCTGCAGAATATTTTTAGAAACCTGAAAAAGATTTGCTGGAGTTCCAATATGAGAGACTGCCTATTGCTGAAATGTTAAAGCATGTTAATTAACACAAGAAGCTATAGCTGTGATCACGGCTCCCTGGAGGAACAGAAGCATTGTACAACCCAATCACTGCAACTCCCCTGCTCCTATGGATCCCCTGGAATGGACTCTGCTTTTGCACACGTCTGAACCCTGTCAACAAGTGAATGTAAAATCTGGAGCTCTTGAGTCATTTTCAGGGAAGAACTGATACACTTTTGTTACTGGTGTCCCAAGTGTTACTACACATGGAATTCGTGGTTAAAGTTAATGCAATGCTGATACGTCTCCGAAAACATGTCTATCAGTGAAATCACTCAGTGGAGTCAGTTTGTTCAGACTCTGCTTCTGTTTTGTAGGGGGCGGCTGTGGCACAGTGGTAGTGGCAGCCGACCCCCGATCGGAAGGTTGGAGGTTCGAATCCCGCTTCCACCCACCATGTGTCGTTGTGTCCCTGGGCAAGACAACTAACCCCGAATTGCTCCCGGTAGGACTGGATGGCGCCTTGCATGGCAGTCTACCGCTACCGGTGTATGAATGTGTGTATGAATGGGTGGATGGCTGGTACCGGTACTGTAAAGCGCTTTGGGGCTCCTCACAAGGGGCTGGAAAGCGCTATATAAGTACCGTATTTTCTAGTGTATAGGTCGCACCGGTGTATAGGTCGCATTGTCCAATTATCACCAATAGATTGGAAAAAATCCCTAGATAGGTCGCACCTACGTTTAGCTCTGCTGCAAATGTCTGCCACAGGAGCGCACAACAAGGCTTTTAAGAAGATTAACACTTAAAAACAATTGTTTGTTTGATAAAAATTATAGCAAATATGTGTCTGAGCTTAACTTTTCCTTAATAAATGAACGTAATTGTGAAATGAGCTGGATTTAAAAATTTGTTTTGCCGAAAGTGATAACAAGCCATATATAGGTCGCACCAGTGTATAGGTCGCAGGCCTTGAAAAAAAACATAAAAAGGTGCGACCTATACACCGGAAAATACGGTAAGCTCCATTTACCAATTTATTTTGGTGAATTATGAATAAAGAACTGCAGCAGCTAAGTAGGAATTTTACATTTGCTCCAAATAGCTTTGTTGTTTACTTCCCTCCTCTCTGACCCCTAAATTGCACCGTGTTATTTAATAATTTCTGCTCACATTTTGCAAAAAAGTCAGAAGCAGCTTTTGGCAGATAAGTTTATTATAAAACAGCCCTGAATATGTTTATGTTGGTCCAAGCTCAGATCTAACTTTTCTTGCCCTTGGATTGAAAGATCCTCTTGAAAACTAGGCCTTCTGTGGCTTCAGTAGGATTTTGTTCTGCAAGTTGTCTGTGTGTACTACACACTGTTGATTTGAAATGTGCACATACATACATACATCGTTGCCCCAACATGGGTCTCTGCCTCTCATTACTCAGCATAAGGCTTTCACGCTTGACCTACTTTTTAACTTCCTGATCTGGATTAGAAGCAGATAATTTAGGGAGGAGAGGAGCAGTGAATGTGTGTCTGCTTGAGCTGAGGGGCTTTCAGGTAGTGAGTGCACAGTTATCGTTCACAGTCCAACTCCAGACAAAGTTGACACAGCTGCCTCGTAAAGTTACCACTGCTGTTTCTGTAGGGAGAGGTGGGAAGAGAAAATGAGGCAATGAGGAAGGAGGAAAAAAAAGACGAGAAGAAAAAAAGAACGTGTTAGAATAAGTTTCGACTTTGCTGATTTGGGCCTCTCTAAGCACTTAAGTTCCAGAGGTCTGGATTGGACTTGCTGCAAAGAGCGCCAAGTTAGCATAGTGCCACCTCACTCAGGAGGAAAGAGCGAGGGTGGAGGATGTGAGGGGTGACAGCGTCACAGGCGGGTGAAGGGGGTGCTGCTCGGTGATAAATCCATTTACACCCTCCCCTGTTTTATTTGCTCCCATGGACTCTGCTCGCGTCTCCCCATTCAGGCTTGTTTACCTGGCAAGCGGAGTGTGACTAAAAAAAATTCCCACAGCCTGAGGTAGGATTGAAGCTGAGGAGGTAAGTCAAGGAGGGAGGGGTAGGAGCAGAGAGTTAAGGTAGGATGTGAGGAGACAGAAAAAGCAGTGGGGGCAGGCAACGGTGTCGAGGGGGGAAAGGCACAGAATCACTCAAAGCTGTAACCCACCATCCCTCTCCCAGCCCCCCATGGCTTAATTATCATGTGCAGCCTAGTGGAGATGAAATAACGGAGACTCTCACACGAACACCCACACAGGGAGGCTTGAAGGACTCCTTATACACACACACACACACACACACACACACACACACAAGTAGACACACAAATGTACAAATAGGAGGAGAGAGACAACATGGTCTGCTTTTAATCTAAGCTAATCGTCTAGGAAAATAAACAAGCTGGCATGGCAGACATCTATCTCAAGCTGATGCTGAAGCTGCTAGATAAGGAGAAACAGACCTCTCAAACATGTGTTCCTCTCTTTAAAACACCGCCTGCTTCTTGTTGGCAGTCTTAAGCTATAATATAGTTTTTTTTTTTAAGGAAGCGTCTCCAAGGTGAAAAGGTGAAATTATGGGATGGATTTCTTCAAGACACATCAATCATCTTTAGCGCAGATCTATTTGTCAGGGTCAGAGTTTTGCTTTTTCTTTGACAGAGGTTTGCTTGGAAGCAGTGGTAACAGCTCTGAAAGACAATACAGCATTACTCAGAAAGGCTGTGATGGATCCGTCAAAGTTGCTACATCGCTTCGCATGAATTTTCAATTAGGCAAGAAGAGCCTCAAGATGTGGTGAATGGTGAGTTCTTTTTTAGCACGTAATTTCCCCATCATCTCGTTGTAGTCACTGATCAACAACAGCAAAACAAAAACAGTTCTCTCCCACTTTTTCCTTTCCTAGGTCTTTACAGAGGGATCTTGTCACACCTCATATTACAGGTGCTGGTCATAAAATTAGAATATCTTGAAAAAGTGTATTTATTTCAGTAATTCAATTCAAAAAGTGAAACTTGTACAGGTGGTCCCCAACTTACGAGCGAGTTCCGTTCATACGAGTCGCTCGTAAGACGAAAATTCGTATGTCGGAACCCGAAACACGTGTCGCTCGTGAGTCCGTATCTTTGGTTGTAAGTCGGAAAATGTATGCTAACGCTGCGCCGAACACCCGTTTTTCAACACAAACGTACATACTGGTTCATAAACATGCACAGAACGTTGTTTACAAACAGTTAGCTAACACACTTTCATCTAAAAACACATACCAGTGCTGTATTTTCTGTACAACTTTACTGGTCGTTAGTCCGCTCGTAAGTCCGGAACCTCGTATGTCGATGACGTCATAAGTCGGGGACCACCTGTATATTATATTTATTGCTTACACACAGACTGATATATTTCAAGTTTTATTTATTTTAATGTTAATGATTATAACTGACAACTAATAAAAAAACCAAATTCAGTATCTCCGAAAATTTGAATACTGTAAAAAGGTTCAATATTGAAGACACCTGGTGCCACACTCTAATCAGCTAATTAACTCAAAACACTTGCAAAGGCATTTAAATTGTCTCTTGGTTTAGTTCTGTAGGCTAGATAATCATGGGGACTTTGCACTTTGAGATTTTCATTAATGAAAAGTGCGTTATAAATTGAATTCATTATTATCAGGGGCCAAGATGGTGTAGTGGCAGGGCTTCCGACTTGGGACCCGAAGGAAGCGGGTTCGCGCCCCGGCCACTACACACCTTGGGGTGTCTATGAGTGCACACCTAATTCTCCAGCTCCCCGGGCGCTTTCTATGGCTGCTCACTGCACCACCTGGTGGTGGTTGGGTTAAATGCAGAGACGAATTTCGTCTGTGTATGGGAAACATACACAGATGACAAAAAAAGGACATTATTATTATTATTATTATTATTATTATTATTATGGGGAAGACTGCTGACTTGACAGCTGTCCAAAAGACGACCATTGATACCTTGCACAAGAACGGCAAGACACAATAGGTCATTGCCAAAAAGGCTTGTTGTTCACAGATCTCTGTGTCCAAGCACATTAATAGAGATGTGAAGAGAAGGAAACAATGTGGTAGAAAAAAGTGTACAGGCAATATGAATAACCTCATGCTGGAGAGGATGGTGAAACAAAACCTATTCCAAAATGTGGGGGGGATTCAGAAAGTGTGGACTGCAGCTGGAGTCAGTGCTTCAAGAACCACCATGCACAGACATATGCAAGACATGGGTTTCAGATGTCACATCATTTGTGTCAAGCCACTCTTGAACAACAGACAGTGTCAGAAGTGTCTTGCCTGGGCTAAAGACAAAAAGGAGTGGACTGCTGTTGAGTGGTCCAAAGTTATGTTCTCTGATTGAAGTACATTTTGCATTTCCTTAGGGAATCAAGGTCCCAGAGTCTGTAGGAAGAGAGGAGAGGCACAGAGTACACGTTGCTTGGGGTCCAGTGTCAAGTTTCCACAGTCAGTGATAGTTTGGGGTGCAATGTCAGTTCTGCTGGTGTTAGTCCACTGTGTTTTCTGAGGTCCAAGGTCAACACAGCCATCTACCAGGAAGTTTTAGAGCACTTCATGTTTCTTGCTGTTGACCAACGTTATGTAGATGCAGATTTCATTTTCCAACTGGACTTGGCACCTGCACACAGTGCCAAAGCTACCAGTACCTGGTTTAAGGACCATGGTATCCCTGTTCTTAATTGGCCAGCAAAAGTTTTTTTTTTTTTTTGCATGTCATTTCCCCATCATCTTGCAGTCATTGATCAACAACAGCAAACAAAAAACAGTTCTCTCCCAATGTTTCCTTTCCTAGGTATTTACAGAGGGAACTAGTCACTCCTTGCATTATGTGGCAAACAAAGACAGTGAGGTATCAATACAGCTTAAAATAAAATATGTACTGGTACTAGTGGTACAGCAAGGTCAGCTTGAACATGTGAAGGTTTACAAAAAGTACATATTCCGACATCCATAGTGGGATATTAATTATACCAGAATGAAAGTAGCCATAAAATCCTTCGTCTCTGAAATATCAAACTGACGTTTCTGACACAAACATTGGGTCTTAAACTTGAAACTGCAGATCATAGATTCTTGGTTGGACAAACTCTAAAGACATTGACAATATACAGACACATTGCTCCTAGGAACACCATATTAGCAAATGACTGTGATGCAAAACAGACAGGATTTTAAAAAAAGCACTATACCCGGTACATTTGAGGTGCTTTTGAATTATCTTAGCTGTCATGCATCTCCAAAGTGTTGTAACCTGACGAGCGCTTTGCAAGTTGTTGGTCTACATTTAAGTTTTTGTGGGGTTTATTTTTGACTGTAAAACCTTAATTAGTAAAAAAAAAAAACATATAAAGGTAAAATGTATAAGTGGAAATTGTGTGATTGCAGTGGAGAATTAGACTTTTTTTTTAATTCCCTGTTTGTTTACTTCTGGTGCTGTTCTATCCATTTAATGAAGGATTATTCTAAGCAACAAAGGCTACTGTTTAGAAAGAGGACTGAAATAATAGTATTCAATAAAACAGTTAAATATTCCACTTTTGATTACCAATTATTCACTAAATAACCTTTATTTACACCATTTTGTTAACTTTTTTTTGTTTTGTTTTTACCATTGAGCCAAATGAAAGCAGACCCACATATAAATACCCCCACACAGTCTGGTCTGAGGCTAATTTACAGGGATCACTGTGTTGACCCCGAGCAGATAAGGTGCCAGTCGACGAAACTTCCTTCATTTCCTCCCGTTGCTGCGGGATGAGAGTAGAAGCAGCCACAAACCAGTTTAAGAACAGAAGGGCTAAAAGGTGAACGCCACGCTTGACTGAACATCAGGCCTGATCAAAAGGAATGCAGCCAAGGTTTAGAAAAGCAGCAGAGCTTATCGGGTCAGCAGCGCGGCTTTGCTGGAGAAGATCATAAGAAACTTATAGCTTCAGGTAAAACCAGGTTTCCCCTTGAATGAATTAAAATATTTATTTTCCTATTTGTCATTCTTGTTTAACCTCAGCAGAAGCAGATCATCCTCAAAGTGATGTAAATCAAATTATCAGACTGCCAGTGGCAGTTTACACTCTTCACTGTTGCAATGTCAGGGACTTAAAATTTAATTATGTCTGAGTGTGTGAGGGTGTTTTTAATGAGTTGTGTGGTGAAGGTCTTATTAAACTGCATTCATGTTTACATGTGAGTGTGTGCAAGCCCCACTGCCGTGTGTATTGCATTCACACTAATGCATCATTCATGATTTTAATTGCTAGTAATTAACTTGGGCTCAATTAGCAAGAGAGATAATCAATAATTGTTGTTGAACACACAGGTGCAGTATCTTTGGTGTGAGGCAAAGTTTGTTTGTGGACTTAGCTGAAGATAAAAGTGTGCATACTCAAAAAAATGGGAAAATAAAATGGACAAACCGAAGCATGTGTTGTCATTTATTTCCTTGATTCTTTACAATACCCTTCCCTTGTAGCAGATTATATATTGAACACTTATTTCCCTTCCCTTCTCTAACCCATGTTTATTCCACATTACTGTGCAATTATCTGCTGGCTGCACAAGGGCCAAACTCTCAAAACAGAGCATGTTCAGACCCAGGCTAAACCAACTCTGGCTATAAATATAGCAAATGTCGCACAAAATAAGAAAGAAGAAAAACAGCTGGAGACAAATGGAAAGAGAAGGAAGGAAGATGGAAGTACAAAACGGGGTAAACTGAAAACTGCTGAGTCTTAGCTTTCCTGCAGGATGCAAAATGGAATGAATGAGGGATGAGGGAAGTTTAAGTAAAAGAAAATCATTGGAAGTCTTTCCCAGTGTTAGGTCCAGTAACCACACGGTACTCCAGTGCTTCACTTAGCTGTGATCAATATTGACGTTGTCATTAAGCAGCTCTCTGGTAATGAGGGTGGGGAAGACTGTCCTGGGAGAGACATTAGACCTCCAAGACGTGTGTCTTCTTAGCGAACTCACCCCACTAAACATCCAAAATAAAACTCACACTCCGCTTGTTTGCCACTTTTCTTACTTTTTTTAATTATACCCAACTCGCAGCATGTGATAGTGTCTTGATGCATTCCATTGTGTTTTGAGCTTTATTTGCTCGTTTAAAATATATATCATGAAGAAGTAAAGAGCTGTCAATAATATAATGCTTGGAACCATGGTCTGGAACCATTTAAAACAACATGTGTGGATGAAAAGAAAAAAAAAAGCAAGAAAGAGAATGCTGGCTTTGCAGGGGTCAGAAAAGTGCACAACTCATCCCACAACAGGGCCTCACTAATAGCCATGCAAACACACATTTAGCAGTGACACAAAAATCCAAGGGCACAAAACTGTTCATCATTGCATCTTAGAAGAAAAAAGCTTCAAGCTTTGCACACCAGCTCGACACAAACTGAAAAGGCACAACAAGAGAAGCGCGATGAAAGAAGTGGAGCAAAGGCTGACGGATTTATTTGAAGTTGGTACGAGTGATAAATTAGATGTAAGCCACAGATTGGGATCAGGCACAGAATGAAGAAGCAGTGTGAGGGTTTTGTGCTTCCAGAAGGCCCACCCTGCCTCGCTCGGTGACTGAGTAAACATTGCTGTTGCTCAGCTCAAGCAGCTGCAGCTGTGGCAGCCCATGGCCACCACTGCCACTGAAGGTTAAGTTTGCTCTGATAAGTGATGGGTTGATGACAGGCAGCCCGAGCAAGCAGACAAGCTCACAGACTCGAAGGCTGTGTAACTGGCAGCAAAACTGTTTAGGCATCACTGTGTGGCTGCAGAAGATATTATTCCTTTAATTGCCAATACTTCATGTGATATAATCAAGTGGGAAGTGAAAAACGCTCAAGTTAGACCAGTGAGAGAACATAAACAGCTCCTTAATTATGTGCTTTGTGAAGAGTTACTACAGATGGAAAGCTAACGCCAATGTTTTGTGATCCAAAAGCAGTAAATTTCTAAAGAAATTACATTTTTATGTACCATATACCTGGCAAACTGTACTGACCATGTTTTTTGTCGAACATATTGGATTTTTTTTTCTAAAGAGAAAGGCCATGTGTATCAAGGTTTATGGTTTTTGTGTTAGTCTACGAGTTGACTTTTGTTTGTGCTTAGGCCTGTCGCAATAAACAATGAATCAATTAATTGCATGATTAATTAAAATTATCGACCTCATTTTCATTTATCTGCTTTATCGTTTCTTTGTGTCTCTCTCTTTCTACTGGACACTGAATGACAAAAGGCTCAACTCTGGTGCTCTTCATTGGCCCCCTGTACAGTATTTGGGTCTCACTAAAGTCACGAACCACAATTCATGGATAATGTTAAAGGCTAATGTTGATCATCCTGTGAAAGTTAAGTTCTGCTGGGAAATTGTGGTACTCATATGCACATAGGTACATGCATCACTCATCTAAAATGGTCTTTAGAAAACACCCCCTTCATCAACAAGCTCTAAAAGTACATTTTATGCCATGTATTATGCCATGCCATAAGACTGAAGACGTATTTCAGAAGAAAGACGAAAGATTTCTACAATTTTTTTTGTTTTTTGAACCCGTCCAGAGGATCTGACTTAACTTTTTTAGATTTTTCTACCTGGATTATTGAGCATGCATCAGGATATGTCCTGCCATACATACTGCAAAAGCTGCATAAAAGTCAGCAGTACGTAAACTGTGAACAACAATCCAATGTTGTATGCACCTAAATGACCAGATCAACCGACCCAAAATGCAAATTTACAGGATTTATCCCATCATGCAGGAAGCTTAATGATGTACAGACTTTGTGTACATAAAAAAAAGTAACTTTTCTAAAGAAAACTGTCCCAGAAAGGCTACTCTTTATGTAGTCAACTTTCACTTTGATTGTAGCCTGCTAACAACCCAGGATTTATGTGCTCTTGCACGGAGAAGGTGCCAAAAAAGGGACTGATTTGAAAAAGTGACAACTACACAACAAGTCTCAGGGATCAAATGCTCTGTTTACTGCTTGCTGGTGTTGCCGCTGGGTAAGAAGAAAAACAAACCCCTTCTTATTAACACAGCCCACTTGGTAGAATGTCTCTCTAGCAGACAGTTGGTTCAGCCAGTTTTGACAGATGTGACACTTCAGAGCATTTGATGTTTCTTAGGGTGGAGGACATGGTGACTTTTTCAAGTATGCAGCGTATGGTATAGTAGACGTGGAAGTGGACTATGTGTCTTCTTTAGATTGTTCTCCCTGCTTTGTGTGAAATATTGCCAGTAGATTACAGGCGAGCAAGAATGACAGCAGCTCCATTTCATACAAATGGTGTGAATACATAATGCATAGCATTGTCTGTATGAACCCTTTCACATGCTAATGCCAACCTTTCTGCAGATGTCTCAGAGGTATGTACCAGAGAGTGCAGAGTGGCAGGAGGGAGGTGAAAATTGTTAAATGAATAAATAAGGAATTAAATGTACCGAAGATGAATTAGTAAACGAGTGACTGAAAACTAACAAAAAAGCTTTCTTTACAGGTTTGTAACAGAATAAAATATGCTGTCTTATAGGTAGTTTTAGCATTGTAGTTCTAAGGTAGCCAGCTCGTAATCACAGGGACTTCCCTGAAAAATCTTCAGAGGTCATTAGCATTGTAGTTCTAAGGTAGCCAGCTCGTAATCACAGGGACTTCCCTGAAAAATCTTCAGAGGTCATTCAGATGGTATTTATAGCCATGCAAAGCAATATCCAGACCGAAATCCCATAAGAAATGTATGGCAGAGTCATCAGGATCTGTGATTACCATGTCTGAAAGTATAATCACTGCTAAAAGAAGTGCTCTCACCAGCATTCAAGCAAGGCACTAAATCCTCAACCCGTTAATTGTATGGTGGTACAGTGAAGGACTACAGGCACTAAATACTGTCGTGAGATGAATGAAATGCTCATTTTGCGTTTTTTTTTAAACACAAAGTTTACACCCATAATTATGGTCCCTTGTTTTCTGCATCTAATGTGCTGTTGGTTAATGAGTTTGGGCCCCAATACTCTCTAACACTGAACATAAACTTTTCCTTCACAAATACAGCACAGCTTTAGCCATAAATCTGATGCTAAATTATGTGTTTTTCTCCTAACTCTTTAACACACACAGGACACGAAGTGAACTAATGTGCACTGTTAACAGAACTATGGTGTTCTCTTGATGGCAAGTGCCACGAACACTGACCAGACTACCTTGGTCAGTTTCTGTGGATTTGGGTTCTGCAAGCCTTTTAAAAAATGTATATAAAGTATTTGCCACATTACCGAAAGTGCCTGTCTGAAATGTTTTACACCACTTAATGTCTCTCATCTCAGGTTTCTTTAAAGGTGTAGCACAGTTGTTGACTTTCTGACTGTTGACACTTCAGTCCTCTGTAATGCCTTAAAAAAACAGTGACTAAACCTAAGTTAGCTTTCTCATCTATCTTGTCACTGATTCTCAGCTTTTATCTGATGCTATTTATCTGCAGCAAATTCCCACCACATACACACATGCACATACTTTTTTAGGGTAGAGTCTCACTTGGCTGTGACTGTTGGAGACTAATTTTCCATTGCAATCTCACTAAATTCTGAGNCGGTGAGGATGGAGGGTGGGTGGGTGGAGTTAGGTTTTGATGACAAGTAGAGCTGTGTGTCATCAGCATAACAGTGGAAATGGACGCCGTATTTGCGGAAGATGTGACCTAGAGGAAGGAGGTAAATGATGAAGAGGAGGGGTCCGAGGACAGAGCCTTGGGGGACACCCGTGGAGACAGGGGAAGACTGGGAACGGAAGGATTTAAGCTGAATGAATTGAGTGCGGTCAGAGAGATAGGAGGTGAACCAGTCTAACGGGGTACCTGAGATGCCAATGGAGGTTAGTCTGTTGAGGAGGATAGAATGACAGATGGTGTCGAAGGCAGAACTTAGATCAAGAAGAATGAGGATGGACAGAAGACCAGAGTCAGCAGCAAGAAGGAGGTCGTTAGTAATTTTTACTAGGCTGTTTCGGTGCTATGGTGGGGGCGAAATCCAGATTGAAACTCTTCATAAATGTTGTTGTTGGACAGGTGAGAGTGAAGTTGACTAGCAACAGTTTTTTCAAGGATCTTGGAGATGAAGGGCAGATTGGAGATCGGACGAAGATTACTGAAGTTGGTGAAGTCAAGACCTGGTTTCTTGATGATGGGGGTGATGGCAGCAGATTTGAAGGCTGTGGGAACAATGCCAGAGGTTAGGGAGGAGTGGATGATATTAGTGATGATAGGGAGCAGAGACGGGAGACAGGATTTAACAAGAACTGTGGGGAATGGGTCAAATTGACACCCCTATAATTTAAGGAAACTCTGCTTTCTAGTTTTTATTTACTTAAAAGAATTGCTCAAGGGCCCAGGGTGGAGCAGGTGGGGGTGTTTCACCTTTCCCACCCACATTTTGATGTGGTCGGTCCAGGGTGTTAGGTTTACCGGTAGGTTTATTGTCATATGCAAAGCAACACAAGGGCAACAATGGGATGAAATGCTCAAGACGAGAAGAACTGTCTCGACTCTCCAAAACAAACAAACAAACAAAACAAAAAAACACTTCTGATTCGCATTAATTTTTATTTACATTTTTGCGAATTTTCAAAAATTCGCTCAAAATTCGAATTGAAAATGGATGGAAACACGGCTAGTGATTGCTATCTTCATCTTCCTCCTGCAAAGGATTTTTTTTAAAACTGCTCCTCTGTCAGCATCCGCTGGCAGACTGGAGCAGAAGTTGCTCTTTGCATGCCGCCAGTTCTGGTAAATGATTTCTTGCCACCAGTCATCCAAACCTCCCACCGAGCTTTGAGTGTCACGTTAATACACGATTCACACTGATATCGAGAGGCTGAGAATACTTTGTTGTGCCCCCAGGGAGGGGCACAAGTTCCCCCTCCCCGTTCTCTCCTCCACTCCTTGTTTCATTGGTCCACTGTGACCTGGTTGGTATTTTTATTAGTCAGATTTTTTTAATCTTTATTTATACAGGTAGTCTCATTGAGTCATGAAGACCCCCCTCCCAGGAGAGACGTGTATTGGGCAGCTATGAGAGCGCCAGGGTGTGATGAGGCTGAATGTATTGGTGGCAGGAAGCTTGTTAGCCAGTCAAAAAACAAAATCCATAAATTAGCTGCAGCACTGTATAAGCCGCGGGGTTCAAAGCTTGTGAAAAAAGTAGCAGCTTATAGTCTGGAAATTATGGTAAATTGTCCCTAAGTGTGAGTGAGAGAGTGAATGGTTGTTTGTCTCGTTTGTGTGTCCCTGTGATGGACTGGACCTGGGTGTACTCTGCCTCTCGCACAGTGATAGCTGGACATGGGCACCGGTGACCCCCTGGTGTAGTGGCAGGGGGACCAACTTGGGACCCGAAGGACCCAGGTTCGAACCCCAGTCACGGCATAACTTGTGGTGTGTTTGAGCAGCACATCTCATCCCAATTGCTCTCCGGCGCGCTTTCTATAGCTGCCCACTGCCCCACCTGGTGGTGATTGGGTTAAATGCAGAGTCAAATTTCGTCTTGTATGGAAACATACACAGATGACAAAAATGTGACATTATTATTATTATTATTATTAAGAAGCGGGTAAAGATGATGGATGGATGGATCCTTTTAGGAGACAGTAGTACTGTACATCAAACTGAAGGGAAGTATGGAAGCAGTTATGTCCCATAGTAGTTGCTTCAAGCTAAAAAAAAAAAAAGACTTATGTACAGCTTATTGTCATTTATTGTTATTTACTCTTACTTTTTTGTTTAAACTAAATTTTTACAACTTGCTCGTCTGTTCGATGTTACAGTGACCCAGATAATCAAACTTTATGTTTAGCCAGCATCAGCGTTGTTGACTGACTCGTTCCTGTACCTGAAGGACGTGTTGTTAATTAGTTTGCTTTTAATCTGTATTTTCATCTTCTCTTTCTCACTGAGATTGCACATTCAAATTACTTGGTTTATGAACATTATACAGGCTATTTGTGAGTTTTAACTGGTGGAACAGTTATGGTTTGTGGTCAGCGCAGCCATGCCTCATTGATGTTTGCTGTGATCTAGTGTGTTTTCTGTCTCACAACGTAAGGTGCCTGTGGGGGTTCTTGTGTCTCCGTTTTTAGATTTTAGATTTTAAGCGCTGTGCAAATGTAACTCTGCTTTGTGTGACTCATAACGGTGAAGGTTATCTGTACTAATTTTTTTATGACTAAAAAAATGTGTGGATAGAGCCATAAGATAGGCTCTGGCCAAGAGGCCCTCTTACATCTTGCTTTAAAAATAAATGAAGTTGTGTATCAGTATTTTTTTTTTCTCTCCCAACAGTACACATGTTACACCCAATGCATAAAAAAGTCAAAACAACCTTTTACAGAGGAAATGTTCCTGTCAATTGCTTTAAGAAAATAAAAACATCGCCATTGTGTGAGATTAGTGTCGCTTTGTAGCAAATCATTTCTACAGCCTGCCTCAGATTTAGATGTGCAAATGTACAAGAAGTGTTCTCAACAACTTTGATTGCAGCTCTATGTGTATATTGTTGCACTGGTTTCTTTGTAATGTATTTCTGTAACCAGTTCGTTCTTTCCCGTAGGTAAAGGCGCCATGGCTGAGGTATCAACCATCATCAGCGTTGTCAAACAATATCTGCAGAAACCAGAACAAACATGAAGATTGGGTCGCTTTGTACAGACTTGTTGAACAAACTAAACGTTAACTTTCACATTTCCCACTCAAAGTACACTCACCAGATATTATTTTTATTTACACTGATGTGAGTAGCAGTAGTTTGTGTTTTAATATCCACTCACATTTCCAGTTGGAGCTGTTCTTGTTCCTTTACCCATCGAATGATTCACAGCTGACTGTGACTCATATCAGCCTGGCAGTTAATCCAAGCTATCTGTTACTGTGCATAAATATATTTCTATATTATAGATAGATAGCTAGATAGAGAAAGATAGATGTATAAGTCATCCTGTTTGCTTATGATGATGTCATGATTATAGATAATTCTCTAATCTCTTCTGTACTGAGATTAATTCTGCAGTCTTATCTATGACACCAATTTCAACAAATTTGGGACGTTGTGTAAATTATATCTTAAAATAATGCAAGGGTTTGCAAATCTTATGAACCCACATTTTTACATGAGAACATAGGAAACATCACATGTTTGAATAAACTGTAAAATTTAAAACTGTAAAATTTAAAGAAGGTATTGAAGTCAGTGTAACACTTCAAAGAAAGCTGGGACAGAGACATGTTTACCACGGTGAAGCGTCCTCTTCTTTTAACAACTGTCTGTGAACGTCGACAAACTGAGCAGACCAGCTGTAGTTTCAGTGATGTTTCTGAACGGTGTTGGCTTCTTTTTTGCATGATAGAGCTTTAACCTGCATTTATAGATGGCTTGATTACCTGTTTGCAGAGGATACTGTAATTTGTAGAAGTGTTCCCGAGCCATGCTGCGATGTCCAGAACAGAATCTGACCTGCCTGACATTTTAAATATCACAAGCATCCAGTTTGTCCTTACACAAATGTCCCCGCCTTCCTGGAGTTGGGTTACACCTCATATTGTTTTATTTGTTCTTTACAAGCTGCCATTTAATGTTATAATTCTGCATGTTTAAAAAAAGATGGGTGCACACTGGGCTGCTGCATGCATTTTTTTATTTACTTTGAATATAAATGTCTTGACTACTGTTAGTGGCAAATGTAAAATATTTTTTATTAAAAGCATAATAAATTAAAGTTGTTAAAATATGTTTACATTCTTCCTATATATATTTTTTGTTTGCAGCAGAAATTTTATTTGGAAATATTGATCAAAAAAAAAAATTTTTTTTCTTTCATCCTTACAGGTTAGTCTAACTGAGCCTCAAGGACTCATTTACAAGAGACCTATTAAACAAAGAACACAGACGACAACAGTAGACAATCATATATAAAATAAAAATTAAATGGAAGGAAATTATAAATAAAAATTAAAACGATTGCAAACAGTACAGTTTTTGATTGTGTAAAAGCTTTTGTGGAGCTGATTTATTGACACGAAGAAGCAGAAACTCGTATTCTCATTGGTGGTACCAACATTTCAAGTTTGATTTGTGCAACACAATGGTTTTTTTTAACACCAATTCATATCTTGTGACATGGAGTTTTGTGTTTTTGCTATAAATTATTATTTTTTGAACGGTGTGAATATCTCACCTGTTGTATCCAGATCATATAGGACCAGCCATTAGGCTCATTGTTCATATGTTTAATACAAAAGCCAAAAAAAAAAAAAGTATTGTGTAAATCTTATTTCTTCATTCAGCAGTACACTGTAAAAAATAATTTGTAGGTTATATTGTTTTATTATACTGTATTGTGTTTGTGGATAAACCTCTTGAGAATCATAATTATCCTTCTAGACAAAGTTAATATACTTTGGAATGTCTTTTTCACTGCAAGGTATGTTTGGGATCTATATTGAAAAGTTAATCTCAAAATATAACGAGCCAGGTGGTGAAAGGGTTACATTTTTGACCAGCCTAGGCTCAGTGGGATTAACCTGTATAAATAAAGGTTGAATGAATTACGAGCTCATCAATTCTGACAAAATAAAACCTCCAAATGGAAGTTGATCAGTCATCTTGAACAGGTCACATACTTATTGCTCACAACAGTTACACTGATCCCCACTTTAAAAGCTTTAAACTATTACTTTAATCCATGTCCTAAAATGCTTTCTATATTTTCAGTTTTCAGAAGAGCTTCACTAAATGTTTGTTGCTGCTGTCCTAAGTCCCAAAGGTGAAAAAAAAACACAGATCACACTAAATTTGGACGTTTACTGCTGCGAAACAGAGGTGGGACCAAGTCAAGAGTGTTTTGCAAGTCTCAAGTCTTTATCCTCAAGTCCCGAGTCAAGACAGACAACAGTCAAGTCCTTTCGAGTCTTTTTTTTAAACAATGTTGCAATTGTATGTTAAATGTAAATAATAGTCCATGTGTTACAGTATTTTAAACCTGTATTTGTTTCAAATCTTGCTAAAAACATGTGCAGCTGAACACACAAAGTATATATATTTTTTATTATTGCACCTCTATATTGCACAGTCGAGTCTGACTCGAGTCCAAGTCATGTGACTTGAGTCCCCACCTCTGCTGTGAAAACCTTTCATCTCCCTACATACTGACCTGTTTTGGTCCCGTGTTTAAAAAAAATAAATCAAGATAGCGGTGTAAATGATGCCAGACCTTCATTTGTTTACATCGGTGAATTGAAGCAGACAGGAGGAGTAACTGTCGTTCTGCTAATGAGCTAAGAAGAAAATTGGAGCTTATCTTT
>JBBPBX010015379.1:0-49548 GCA_038048925.1 Garcialebias charrua | reverse complement strand
ATATGCATACATACATACACACACACATAAAGAAAAATAAAAAAAAAAAAAAGGGGGGGAAGGGGGGGGGAATTCAGGCGCCAGGGGAGGACCCCGTCGTTAGAATAGTCAAGTCTTCTCCAGAGAGAGAGAGCTAAAATAGTAGCGACAAGTGCATACACCAGCTACAGACACACAAATCATCCCATCAGTCCGGGATATTGGGGAAGTTTAACCTTTTAAGGGTTCTCAAGAGAGGGTTCCACAATCCTAGAAATTTAGCAGAGCAACCTTTCAAAGTGCAACGAATTTTTTCAAGTTTAATAAAATGTAACGCATCTCGGAGCCAATGGATATGTGAAGGAGGGCGAGGCGATTTCCATTTTGTAATGATCACTCTCCTTGCCAAAAAGGTCAGAAAAGGATTTTTGTGATGAGGACAAGGTGGATTGCAGAGGGGAAATTCCGAATAAGGCAGTTAATGGGTCTGGTTCCAATTGTCTGCCATAGATGTCTGATAATATAGCGAAGACTTTAGACCAATATTGATGGAGTTGAGGACACAGCCAGATGGTGTGAATTAAATTGGCTGGGGAATGCTGGCACCTGTCACAAGCAGGGGAAATGTTGTCGTAGAACTTGGCCAGGCATGCTTTGGTGTAATAAATACGATACACAAGCTTACATTGGATCAAGTTGTGCCTGGCACAAATCGAAGATTTGTGCACAGACTGTAAGATTTGTGACCAGAGATCCTCTGAGATGGTCTGACCCAGATCCTCTTCCCAGAGTAGTTTATTGCCCCTTTTCCACTCGCTCGGCCCAGAGCGGCTCAGTCTGGTCCGGTCTGGTTCAGTTCGGCTCGGCTCACATGTAGGTTTGTTTCCATTCACTTACTGCAGCCCTTCTGTGGGCGGGGTGTAGAATCTCACTCGTCCTACCACGTGGTGGCGGTAGTGTTACCTCAAGCTATTTACTAGCCACCACTAAACGTTAGAAGAAGAACACCCTGCAAGACCTTGTCTCACCACCTGTTGGCGGTAATGTCCCTTGAGCTATTTAATGCTCTAATATTACTTTATAGACTTTTCAGCTTGTTTTAAACCCATGTGTTTTCCATTTTGTTTCTTTATAATAAAGATTATTCTCATATATGCACAAGGATCCTGTTAACATTGCTTAACACATCGATCGCACTGCCCTGTAATCAGTTAAACTATTTTTACAGTAAGGTACAGATTAGGAATTAATTAGGTTTCAATTGGCCCTGTAATATTAAATGTTTGTATTTCATTAAATTTAAACGGTAATATTTTGTCAGGGATAATTCAAAGTCAAATGCAAATGGATAATTTGGTTTAAACTGTCCGTTAAACATTAAAAGCATGTTTCTTTAAACGTAAAAACAAAGTATTAATAATTAAATGTTTGTTGATCAGGAAACTCGTTTAGGCATCCAAGAACAGCTTCATCGGGGTTGATGTGACGTCTGTGCATCCTTGGAAAAGCTGCTGCACCACGACCCGACATCAGGAAGGATGGATGGATGGATGGATGGATGGGTTGATGTTGACGTATTTGACGTCTGTGCATCCTTGGAAAAGCTGCTGCACTACCCATGACACGACATCAGGAAGGATGGATGGATGGATGGCTGTTCAAATCTAATAATCTTTTTTCTTATGATTCTTTAAAGGTCAAATGCAAATGGAAAATATTCTTAACTTCCAGTATGTTTTTAAACAAACACTATACTGTACACACTTAACATTGTAAAATATGTTTAGGAAATTATTGTTCAATGAGACCACTTAAGAAAAAAAAGTTTATTATGAAAACTAAGAAGTGAAAAAAGCACAAAAATAAATACTGCATACACCTAAATGATTTTTTTCTTGTTGTCTCATGTGCTTCCTCCAGAAGACAAAAGTTGATAAATTCTGGTGTTGACTTCTTCGTCTTAACTGTAAAAAAAGAAAAACATGGTTACCGGTAATTCAGTCTAGAAACAGTTTTATATGTAGATATATTTTATAAGATATATATACATATATCAAATATATCAGAAACCACAAAGCAGATATTTTTCAAACCAACACAGTGTAATCACTACATGTTTATGTACACACTGTAAGCTGTTGAAGTTATTTGAATTAAAATTCGATTTTTTATAGACATAAGTGTGTCGACCTGGCTTGTTTTTTTTCTACTAGTATTTAACACATTATATCTTATATCTCAGAAACCACAAAGCAGATATTTTTCAAACTAACAAAATGTAATCACAACATGTTTATGTGCATACTGTAAGCTGTTGGAGTTATTTGAATTAAAATTCGATTTTTTATAGACATAAGTGTGTCGACCTGGCTTGTTTTTTTTCTACTAGTATTTAACACATTATATCTTATATCTCAGAAACCACAAAGCAGATATTTTTCAAACTAAAAAAATGTAATCACAACATGTTTATGTGCATACTGTAAGCTGTTGGAGTTATTTGAATTAAAATTCGATTTTTTACAATTTATTTTAGTAGCACATGTGACAGGTTTGGAATTGGTCAAAACAAATCAATTTAAAAGCAGCAGATTTGACCACAACGTGACTTGTTAACCTGAGGAACCCTCGTGGTATAAAGCCAGCTATGAAATATATTTTTTAAGCTTTTATTTAGCTACATTTAAAAGAAAGAACGCCGATCGACCCCACCCGCGCGTGCATGTGACGTGCATGTGTCGACCTACTTTGTTAAATCCAGCTGATTTGACCACAACGTGAAATTATTAAGGACCTGTTCAGCTCAAGCACCCTCTTGATATAACGTCAGCTATGAAATGTATTTTTTAAAGCGTTTATTTAGCTACATTATAGAAATAAAGACGGCTCACGTGCGCGCGCGGGCGCGCGCGTGCACGTGGCGAAACTACTTTTTTTAATCCTGCCGTTTTGACAACAACGTGAAATTATTAAGGAATAGTTCGGCTTAAGACACATGTTTGCTGTAATTTTAAATACAAATAATTGTTTTTACCGTGTTAATCTTGTAAAGTCCTTCGGTGTTTGCTCCCTCGCGGCAGCCACTTCCTCAAACTCAGTCCAGCCTCCTCCCTACGGTTCGGTTCCAGCCGGCCTCGGACCTGCTCTGAGATGAGTCCGGAATCTTTGCGCGGCGCCGCGCATCTGTGAGGTGGAAATGCTGTCCAACGCGCGTTTGGCACGCAAATATGACGTCACATCCGACCCGGGCCACCAAGTGGAAAAGGGACATAATAGAGTTTAGAGTTCGGGGGCGTAGAGTCATAATTTGATTGTATGTGGAAGAAATAGCTCCTTTCAGTTTGACCTGGGGTTTTAGAAAAATGTCCAGGGTTGTATCCGCGGGAAGGTTGGGAAAGTTTGGGTAGTTGGATCTGACGAAACTACGCACTTGTAAGTACCTAAAGAACTGATGACGAGGGATATCGAACTTCTCGGAGATTTGTTGAAATGAGGCGAAGGTATTGTTAATGTACATGTCGTGAAAGGTAGAGAGACCCTTTCTCCGCCATAACAAGAAAGCATTATCAGAGAGAGATGGCGGAAAAGTGTGGTTTGAAGGTATAGGAGCATGTATCGAAATAAGTTGTAGGCCAAAGTGCCGTCTGAATTGTTTCCATAGTTTTAAAGATCCCTCCACCAATTTATTAGAAGTGTACGGTTTAGTTGAGGATTGTAATGGAGCGTATAGCAGAGCTGCCAAAGACACGGGACTTACTGAGTTGGCTTCCATGGAGACCCAGGCTGGAGAGGAGGGGCTACCCGCCTCAAGCCAATATCGAAAAAGTCTGATATTTGAGGCCCAATAGTAGAACCTTAGATTTGGGAGGGCCATACCACCCAGCTTCTTAGGCCGCTGTAGGAATTCAGTCCGGATTCGAGGAGATTTTCCATTCCAAAGAAATTTGATAATTATACTATCTAGTTTGTTAAAAAAGGACCGCGGGAGAAAGATAGGTATGCATTGAAAAAGATAGGAGAAGCGAGGTAGGATATTCATTTTAATAGCGTTAACCCGAGCAGCTAAAGAAAGACCCAGCATCGACCAGCGATCAAAGTCCTCCTTGATGTGAGTTAGCAGAGGGGAAAAGTTGGCTTTGAAGAGGTCTCCATATTTAGATGTAACTTTGATTCCTAGATAGGAGAAGCCTTGATCCACCACCTTAAAAGGTAGTGTGTGCAATGGGTAGCCCTTAGCCAGCGCATTGATAGGAAATAGTTCGCTTTTGTTAAGATTTAGTTTGTAACCTGACAGTTGTCCGAATCTACCTAGTGTGGCAAGTATAGCGGGAATAGAGACATCCAAATTGGAGACGTACAAAAGGAGATCATCGGCGTATAGAGACAACCTAGCCTCTAAGTCTTTCCTCACCACCCCTACAATGCTCGTACTATTTCTAAGTGCTATTGCGAGGGGTTCAATTGCCAGAGCGAATAGCAGCGGGCTCAATGGGCAACCTTGGCGCGTAGAGCGACCGAGACGAAAATAGTCTGAATGGTTCCTGTTTGTCCGAATTGACGCAGAAGGGTCAGAGTAAAGCAGTTTAATCCAGGACAAGAAGGTCTCTCCAAAGCCAAATTTCTTAATCGAGTAAAATAAGTATGACCACTCGACCCTGTCGAAAGCCTTCTCAGCGTCCAAAGATATCACCGCTTCTTGGGTACTGTCAGAAGGTGAACTGTATAAAACATTGAAGAGCTGTCTTATGTTGGAGAAGGAGTTCCTATTTCGCACGAAACCGGTCTGGTCCATTCCCACCACACTAGGGAGTACAGCTTCTAATCTTAGCGCTAACGTCTTTGCTAGTAATTTGAAATCAACATTGAGGAGGCTTATTGGACGGTAGGAGGCGCAGAGCAAAGGATCCTTGTCCTTTTTTGCCAGTAAGGTAATAACAGCCTGGTTAAGGGTCTGGGGTAGGTGTCCAGAAGTTAAGGATTCATTGTATACGTCCAGGAGTAAAGAGGAAAGCCTGTCCCAAAATGTCCTATAAAATTCACAGGGAAATCCATCAGGACCTGGGCATTTCCCCCCCTGCAAAGCTTTGATTGCCTTAGAGAGTTCCAAGACATCAATGGGTCTTTCAAGACCATCAGCCACATCCTGACCAATGGTAGGGATTTCCAAGGTGTCAAAGAAATCATCAAAGTCTGTCTCCGAGGGAGAACAATCCGAAGAATAAAGTTTTTCGTAAAAATCTCTAAAGGCCAGGTTGATCTCTATTGGGTTAACAGTGGTACCCTGATCAGTTTGAATCTGAGCAATGTGGCGAGAGGCTGATAGACGACGAATACGGTGAGCTAACAGTTTGCCAGCTTTATCCCCATGTTCATAAAATTGGGCACCTGTTTGAAGCAACATCTCTGTAGTGTGTTGGGTCGTGAGTACATCAAACTCAGCCTGCAAGATGAGTCTATCCCTGTATAAAACAGGAGAAGGGGATGTGGCATACATGTTATCAATTTGAGAGATTTGGCGCGTAAGTGTATTAAGTTTATCTTTTCGTAATTTATTTTCGTACTTTACATAAGAAATAATTTCTCCTCTAATGAAGGCCTTAAGTGTCTCCCAAAGCAATGAGGCCGAGATTCCGGGACTTTTATTGGTCTCTAGGAAGAAGTCTATTTGTTGCGCTACAAAGGATACAAACCTGTCATTCGTCAATAGGCGGGTATTAAGCCTCCACGGCGGTCGTTCGACAGGGTGAGAGCCGAATCTGATAGTTATGGAAACTGGGGCATGGTCTGATAGGACAATAGCATCGTATTTACATCCGGTGAGTAGAGATAGCAATCTGTTATCAATCAGAAAGAAATCAATGCGCGTGTAGGTGTGGTGGACTGGGAGAAAAAAGAGAAAACCCTCTGAGAGGGGTGTAGAAATCGCCAAGCCTCTTGCACATTGAATTCTGACATGAAGGAGTTTATGACCTTGGAGGAGCGTGAGGGCGTGACTGTATTTAAAGATGAACGGTCCAGCTGGGGATCTAGCCAGCAGTTGAAGTCGCCTCCCATTATGAGATGATAAGTGGACAAGTCGGGTAGTAGTTGAAAAATGCGTTTAAAAAAGTTGTCATCATCGCAATTTGGAGCATAAATATTAACCAAAGCTACCGGAATATTGTGGATAGTACCCGTAATAATAATGTATCTGCCATATGAATCAGAAATGGTTTGAGAGTGCACATACGGGGTAGATTTATTAATAAGAATCGCCACCCCCTGGATTTGGTGTTGAAAGAGGAGTGGAAAACCTGACCAGCCCAGCTACGCCTCAACTTTAGGTGGTCCCCATTCCTAAGATGTGTCTCCTGCAAAAATGCTATGTGTGTCCCCAAGCGTAGTATATGGTGTATTACCTTACTGCGTTTTTGTGGGGTGTTAATCCCCCTGCAATTAAAGCTGGTAAAACAGATCTCCTGTCCTACCCCTGCTGCTGGTGTCGGGATAGAATCAGCCATAGTTCAGCCCAGAGTAGAATAGGTGGGGCTGTCCCCTGGTCGCCTGAAAGAGAGAGAGGAAAGGGGAAAAAAGAAAAAAAAAAAAATAAAACACCCATACAATGACGTCAAACAATGTGTGTACCCCAACAAACCAAAACACCCCCTGAACCCACCCCCTCGCCGAAGCATCCCCCCAATCGGGACACGCGAGATCCCNAGAGATAGCAATCTGTTATCAATCAGAAAGAAATCAATGCGCGTGTAGGTGTGGTGGACTAGGGAGAAAAAAGAGAAAACCCTCTGAGAGGGGTGTAGAAATCGCCAAGCCTCTTGCACATTGAATTCTGACATGAAGGAGTTTATGACCTTGGAGGAGCGTGAGGGCGTGACTGTATTTAAAGATGAACGGTCCAGCTGGGGATCTAGCCAGCAGTTGAAGTCGCCTCCCATTATGAGATGATAAGTGGACAAGTCGGGTAGTAGTTGAAAAATGCGTTTAAAAAAGTTGTCATCATCGCAATTTGGAGCATAAATATTAACCAAAGCTACCGGAATATTGTGGATAGTACCCGTAATAATAATGTATCTGCCATATGAATCAGAAATGGTTTGAGAGTGCACATACGGGGTAGATTTATTAATAAGAATCGCCACCCCCCTGGATTTGGTGTTGAAAGAGGAGTGGAAAACCTGACCAGCCCAGCTACGCCTCAACTTTAGGTGGTCCCCATTCCTAAGATGTGTCTCCTGCAAAAATGCTATGTGTGTCCCCAAGCGTAGTATATGGTGTATTACCTTACTGCGTTTTTGTGGGGTGTTAATCCCCCTGCAATTAAAGCTGGTAAAACAGATCTCCTGTCCTACCCCTGCTGCTGGTGTCGGGATAGAATCAGCCATAGTTCAGCCCAGAGTAGAATAGGTGGGGCTGTCCCCTGGTCGCCTGAAAGAGAGAGGGAGAAAGGGAAAGGGGAAAGGGAGGTAGAGAAAAAAAAAAAAAGAAAAAAAAGGAAAACACCCATACAATGACGTCAAACAATGTGTGTACCCCAACAAACCAAAACACCCCCTAGACCCACCCCTCGCCGAAGCATCCCCCCAATCGGGACACGCGAGATCCCACCCACCTCCAACCACCCCCTCCCACCCGTTCACCAAAGCATCCCTCCAATCGGGAAAGACGAGATCCCTCCCACTCCAAACCCCCCACTCCCACACACTCGCCGAAGCATCCCCCCGAACGGGATACGCGAGACCCCACAAAGATCCCAAAAAAGAACCCAGCACACAGTCCACCAAGGGCTGAAGAAGGGGGGAAGAACAAGAGCAGTACCAACCGCTGCCGCCCCCTCCTGGGAACATGATGTAAGTTAAACAGTTTTCAGGAATTGCACCATATGAAGAACTAGCATAAAAAATAAAAAATAAAAAACAATAATAATAAACTAAAAATAGATTAAAAAAATTAAATAAAAAGCAAATAGATTAATAAATAAGAAAGAAAGAAAAAGTAAAATAATAATAAAATAGAAAAATAAAATAAGATGTATATGTACACATGTGCAGCTCACCTTCACCCTGTCTGTGCATCCATGTCTGGGCCACACATGCCCACACACACACATACACACACACACCCACACACACACACACCTATCCCTATAGAGCATAAGAAAAATATAAAAATATAAAAAAATAATAAAAATAATAATAATAATAATAATAAATTAATTAAATTAAAAATTAAAAAATTAAATGAACTAATGTACGAGCAGACCCATAAAAGCCAGCTGAAGTAATACCTAATACATGAAAATAAAAGTAACAAAGTAATTATACTGTATCTATGTATATATAAAAGTAAAAAAGCCTAGAAATAAACATTTGAGGTAAAACCTGACATACCCATGAGATATTTTAAAGGCACTCTTACAGTACAAAAACACGTTATACAGCAATTATAATGTCCCAAGTGTTGTAAACGACCTAATACTGTGTAGCTGTATGATCACGTCATAGATATGCCTCTTGGGCCCCAAGGCCCCACCAAAATAAACAGTCAGAGTGGAAAACACAATTGGAATGTGTAATCAGGGCGCTTCAACAGCACCATTTCGAGTTTATAACACGGATGGGTCGACCACATTTTTTATGTTCTTCTTAACAAAGTCTGCAGCCAGGTCTGCATCCTCGAATTTGTGAGTTTGACCATTTGGAAGAGTGATCCGCAGAGTGGCAGGAAAGAGAAGCCCAAACTTCACCCCAGGGCAGGAGTGAAGCTCCCTCTTCACCGCCATGAACTTTTCACGTCTTTTAGCCACTGTGGGCGAGTAGTCAGGAAAGATGAGGACACGTTTTCCTTCATAAAGCAGAGGAGATGACTCCCGAGCCCTCCGCAAGACCTCATTTCGATCCTGAAGCAAGGCGACCCGGACCACGAGCGGGCGCGGGGGCTTTCCCTCCGTCGGTCTGGTCCGCGAGGCGCGGTGAGCCTGGTCAATGGCGGGCCCGGCTTCGAGGCCGAGCAGGTTTTGAAGCAGCGTTGACACGAACTTCGTGGGGTGTTGGCCCTCGGAGCCCTCTGGTACCCCCACGAGGCGAATGTTATTCAGCCTGGAACGACCCTCCCAGTCCTCGCATTTTTTAGCCAACGTGTCTACTGTCGTGTTTAGGGAGGTGATCCGGGCCTCCATGGTGGTTAGCTTCTCGTCCCAGTCGTTAGCCGCCCGCTCCAGGTCGGAAATATTAGCTTCGGCCGAGGTCATTCTAGCCTCCAACTTTGTCAAAACAGCTGTCACCTCCTTCTTAATAATAGCCGAAGCTATAGTCTCAAACCTGTTGATGAGGTCGGTGCGTAGCTCGTCGATCATCTCCTTCAGTTTGGCTAGCAGAGTGCTATTAGCATCGAGCACACCCGTAGCCTCATGGCTGGTCTCGCTGCGAGCTGCTTTGTCGTGTTTCCCCATATTTGTCCTCGGTGGTCACACTTTGGTTGTCGAGTATCTGTATTTCTTTGATAACAAAAGCCAGTCTATGCCAGAAAAAGGTTTTTAAATGGTGCAAAAAAGTATATTAAATACATGTCCCGGAGGAGCTGACACGAAGCACGTCTTACTCCATCAACGCTCCACAGCGCCCCCTGGGAGAGTTTTTTTGACAGCACGTATGGCATCATACTGGCACGCCCAGCGGGTGTCACTGAGTCTTTTAAGTTCTAGGCGCTGTCCAGCTGACACAAGTTCCTCCTGCTTCTTCAAAAAAATATCATGAACAAACCCAGAAAAAAAACTTGTAAAGCATTTGCAATATCTCAAAAAAAATCGGCTGCAGCATCTACATTATGTACACAGTCTACTAACACAAGATTCAGCCTGTGAGCATGGCAGTGAATGTACACAGTCAGCTTGTGGCACCTCTTTTCTCAACTTTTCTTGAACTCCGTTGTTGCTCCCAGACATAACAGCAGCACCGTCATAGCACTGTCCGACACAGCAATTTATATCAATATTACAACGACTGAGGGTCATTTTGATACAGTTAAAAAGTGACTCTGCATAATCCTTCTGCTGGGGTGAAATGCAAAAATTCTTCCACCACCTTCTCTGAATCTGGCTGCAAATAACGAACAATAACAGATATTTGTTCTTTTTTGCTGATATCTTTACTTTCATCCACCAAAATAGCAAAGTGTTGAGCTTCTTTCACTTCATTGCTGATTTGTTTTCTTATTATTTCAGCCATAACATTAAATATTTCATTCTGTATGTCATGATGAACATACTTAGCATTAGATGGATTAATTGTCAGCTTTTTTTGGACAGTGGGATCAAATTTTCCAATCACATCAAGCATCTCACGAAAATTACCTTTGTTGGCTGAATCCTCTTTCTCACTGTGACTGCGCTGTGCGATTCCCTGACAACCTGTGTAGCGCAAACATTCTACAACACCCATCATGTACCTCCGGTTCTCCTGAACCAATGCAGAATGTCCTTTGTCGAGCATGTTGGGGAGTTTTGATCCACTCGTTTGTTTTAACTTGAATTCACTCCACGCTTCCATTGCAAATTTGTGTCCGGTGCTTTCATGATGGCTCTTCAATGACGCTGCTGCTTTCCGCCAGTTATTAAAGCCGAGAGCGGTAAATGCTGGCTCAAGATGATATCTGTTTCCTCCTTTTAAAAAATGCCGACAAGCAAAGCAAAACACAGCATCTTTACTCACGCTGTATTCTAACCACAAATATTGATCGAGCCAGCCTTTACTAAAACTTCTCTGTTGCACTCCAAACAAGCGTGATGGGTATTTTTGCAGAAGTGGTCGTCTTGGTCCATCTTGAGGACTTCTGCTCAGATCTTCTAGCTGTCCAGTGCTATTGCTAACACTGTTAGCATTCTCAGCAGCAGTGGAAGGATAACTGCACAGTTTATCTTCTTCATCCAGATTAATATTTTTTTGTTGGTTGGACTCTGCTTCCAAAAATGCATCCTTCTCAAATTCCATCCGTGGAACTTTTGGTTGCAAAAAACGATCCATATTTGCGCAGCCGTAGCGTGTAACTCTCAGTTGCTTCCCGGAAGTGATATTACGCAAAGTTCAAAGGTTGCATATATACCAGGTAGCCCTCGAGGTACGTCAGGGATTGGGACCTACGGGTGTGACTTAGGTCGATGTTGTCGTACCTCGCGGACCAAAAACACCTGCCTGTCGTAGGTCCGCGTTTCTGACATAGGTCGCGGCTATACCGCTAACGGAGCGCCGCACACATATTTAATGGCATGAGACTGAACAAGCAGACATACTAAGGCCATAAACACGCACAGAACTGCACAGTAAATGAATACTGTACTGTACAATAAATAAAAAATATAATGTCTTACTTTGAGCCGGTGTCCCCCGACTGCCAGGCGGACATTTGCGGCGAGCTCCCGGCCGCAGATGGCCCCTCCGCGGCATGTCGGCTCGGTGTCTTCGCCTGTGTTAGCTGCTCTGTTAGCTGCTGTCGTTAGCATGTCGGGCGGCGGGCGGCTGCTCCTCCGGACCTGAGACGTCCACAGAGTTGACCGAGTGTTTCCAGCTAATTTATCCGTATGAGGCAACCCTGATCGGGCACACGGAGCCAGCTGACAGTAGCCTCTGGAGCTCCATTGACCGCAGTACTGTTGTAAAATGGCGACCGGAAGTGGCGACCGGAAACGACCGGAAGTTGCGTAAATACGATAAATTTCTAATCAAAACGTAAAATTAATAATTATACTTTATTTATAAAGCCATTTAAAACAACCACAGCTGCAACAAAGTGCTATACACATGAAATTAATAACTTTTAAACACACACAAAAAAATAATAATAATTATTATTTTTTTTTTTATCATATTTTTATTAAATATGATAAAATCGTAAGTCTGAGTTGCCGTAGGTCGCAGGTGTCGTACCTCGAGGGTTTCCTGTATATATATATATATATATATATATATATATATATATATATATATATATATGTATATATATATATATGTATGTATGTATGTATGTATGTATGTATGTATGTATGTATGGATGTATGGATGGATGGATGGATGGATGGATGATGGATGGATGGATGGATGGATGGATGGATGGATGGATGGATGGATGGATGTTTTACAATTAGAAAAACAAAAGGGATAGTCTGGTCACTTTTCAAGTGATGTTTTGTCAAATAGTTATCACTAGTTAGTACCTTATCTGCTATGATGTCACAGATAACATAGTATAGAAAAAAGAGCAGATATTATATTTCAGGCTAGTCTACTAGCTCGTTTCCTTGTTTGGGCAGCCATGTTTTTTGACTGATACCACTGCTGATAAGGTACTACAGAATTATAGATCACCATTTGACAAAACATCACTTCAAAGTCTTCATGCCAGTAAAAAGGAAAACATAAGTTAATTAATACCCTATTGCATGCTCAATAATCCAGCTAGAAAAATCTAAAAAAATAAATAGATAAATAAAAAAATAAAAAAGCAAAAAAATGTTCTACAGTTGTTGTTTTTTTGCTTTGCTTTGTTTTTTGAATGTCCAGAGGACCAGACTTAGCTTTTTTAGCTAAGTTAATTAAATTTGTTAAGATGGGACTCATAATGCAGGCACAGGATTCGTCATGAAATGGCTAAAATACTAAGAAAATTGCTGTCCCGTCCTTCTAACCCCGACTATTAACACCATACAACATCATGGCTGTTTGTTCATCACTTTATCAAATTCAAAAGTAGGAATCAGACCAATAAATCCCCCATACACTTGAGATTGTCATTTAAATTATGTCATAAAGAATACTGTTACTTTTAAATGTAAGACGTGTGTTTGTGTCTACAGGAAGGAATGGATAAAAACTTCCTCATTGTGCAACTCCAATACCTTCATGAGCAGGGGTAGTCTTGTTTCCTCTCAGATATGGTGAGTTTATACCTCACTGCACATGTTTAGCCTTGTATTTCCTTGTTTCAGTGATTTTATCTCTGAGAGAAAAGCTTTTATTTCAGTCATCCACGTAAAAACATTTTGCTTCCTTCCTCAGAACGATGATGTCAAAAACCCTACTGCCATCCTTCGAATATATTATTTAAGCAACTTAGGTTGCTTAAGTTTTATGATTTGGTGAATTACAAAATTTTGTTGGTAATGTACAGAGCTCAAAAAAAATTATTGCCTCTAAATGTTCAAGTACATTTTGTAAAAAGAACGAGCTGTTACTTGAAAGGAATGGAGATTTTTACAAAGCCAAAATATAGAACAAGTTTGAAAGGACGGTGTGTATCAATACAAGGTGTTGACTTGTGTAATAGTTTAGAAAATGAAATTAAAACTACTAACTCACTTACAGTCTTTAAAAAAAGATTAAAGCTAATATGTTAATTAAATACTAAATATTCAAATTGTCAAATTGTACTAAAAATTTACATGTGCATTCAAATCGTGTAAATTGCTTACAGAGCAAGGATTTCTGCCATTTATCAGACAACACAGAATAAAAACAAGTCTGGTGTGAGATTTCTAGTCATGAATTGTTCTGGTATTATTTCAGTGAAACGACTCTTCCTGTTAAATGTTAAATTTGAGATGATATTTATAAGGGTTCTGGATCCACACATGACTTAATAAAAAAAAGATGATGTTTGACAAATGCCTTATATTATATATAAATATTATATATTTAAAACTTATATTCAGATTAGAACAGTTTAAGGAAAACGTAGAAATTGAGTAATATTTTTGGGAAAAACCGTGCATTTTTATCAAGCATCTAAATTTGTTATTTTAAATTACCACACCTTATTTTGTATTGCGTTATTTAAAGGGCAATTTGTAGGAAATCTACTTTGTACAACATTTCTGTTAGTAATGAATGAAAGCAGCTGCTGTCAACTATAATGAAGTTTACCGGTAGTAAGTCGGCTGGATGGCTTTGCATCTTTAAAACTGATAAGGAGTCCTTTCATCATATTTCTCGTGATGTTCCATGAGTCTGAAAATAACAGGTATACCACCTCTGTGGTATACTATACCACAGAGGTGTCACGGTGCTTCAAAGCATGCTTGCACCGTGCCACCATGTGCTTTATGCCCCACTTCCCCTACACAAAATAACAAAAATGTGTTTGTCTTGGCTGCTAAACTAGTCAGGTGATGTGGTTCCAGTCCAAAACATTTTACTTGTGAAGGAAAACTAAAAGTAGGAGGAGATTTCTTCACTGCGGTAATAAAAGATGCAGCATTGAAACTCTCACTGCACTTCAAGTTACTCAGAAGACAGAGACATCGCATCTCAATCATGACTTTCGGTAAATAAAAAACTATATTTCATGTTTCATTTGTAAATCTTTTTTTTTTTCTGTGCATGGTAAGTTGATCTAACTTGTGTCCCTTTCAGAAGGCAAGATGACAGCACCTAAGAAAAGACTCTACATAAGTAGCCCCAAAAAGTACATTAATGGACTATCTGATGCCTTTAAACTGGTAAGATTACTTTAACAAACTCCTAAATTAAAGTAAATTATGTGTTTTTATTAAGCTTTGCATTTTGTATTTTTAACAGGACCACGGACTGTTCATAACAGAGCTGAACCCCAATATAAATGAAAGATATTTGCAGGTTTACTTTAAAGAACTGGGATTTGACACAACATGTAAGGTATGTGCTTTTAGTGCCTCTTTATTTTAAACAAGTTATACATGTATTTTAAAAATAAAAACAACACTTTGCATCACATTGAAATTCTGTTTTTCTGTCTAACTTGATCCCAGATCTGGAAATTGCATAACAATGGGACCAGCACGTCAGTGGCCTTTGTTCGGTTCTTCACAGAAGAGGAAGCAGACCAAGGAGACTGGGCTGGTCCACACTGCATTGCTGGGACAGAGGTGAAGTCCAGAAGAGTTGTCAGTCCAAAGGTGAGCTGAAGCCAGTGCATTTTTCCTTCTGCAAGATTAAAACTGTGTTTGCTGTTTGCATCCCTAAGATATGTATTTTTTATATTGATTTTACTTGATTTTATCACTTGTTTTATTTTATTTTATTTTTAAGCAAGCCTAATCTGCCTCCACATGATTTTATCATTGATCTTAGTTGATATTACTGTATTATTGATTTTACTTTATTTTATCACTTGTTTTATTTGATCTTTGCTTTTGTTGCACTTTGTAGCACTTTGAGATTTTTATTAATGAAAAGTGCGTTATAAATTAAATTCATTATTATTATTATTATTATTATTATTATTATTATTATTATTATTATTATTATATTTCTCACAGGTTGAAGACGAATCAGAGGATGAGATTAAAGCAATTGCCTCTAAATGTCCACCTTGTCCTCCAGTGGGTGTGGGTTTCGCACTGGAAGATGTCCCATCGTTAGAAGAAGAAGAAGAGGACCAAGACATAAATTATTCTGCTGTTTAGTAACATGTGCCATGTAAAATTGAATATGGATGTTGAAGACTTTAGAAATATGTTTTTTTATGTCTTATCAAAATCCAAACAGATTTTAATCTGCTTGTATGTCTTTGTGTAGTGATATGATTGTTACTGTTTAAAATTTGATTGTAAATACTATTTTCTCTTATTAAACTAAGCATCATATGCAGTCAAACATGTAGAATCACTGTGAAAAATTATAAGTAGACACAATGAGTTTTAAACATTCACAATGCGTTTAACTCAATTTCTTCAAATCGTTTGTAATTTACCAAGACCAAAAACAAAAACAAAACTGAGTTTAAAGTTTCTAAAATAAATAGTAAAATATTTTGCAATGTGAAACTGGATGCGTTTACGTAAAACGTACAAATGACGTCACTCACAAACAACCAATCCCAGCGTAAAGCGCGTTTCTTTGGGTGAAAACATGGCGGCTAAAGAGGAAGAAGCTGGTTTTAGAAAGGTAAAAGAAACAAATATCGTTATCGTTACTGTGTTAGTTTTCGTTTATTCATGTATATACAAAAGAACTTTGCCTATTATGCAGCTAGCTCATTTCAAGGTTAGCTTCCACACCCCATCGTTCATTGTTTACTCACGGTATGTTAAACCTGACATCACATCTCGGTAAACATTCATAATATTCAGGTGATTAACACGAAATGTATGTGCGCCGAATCAAAGACTGTTTCGTAAAGATTTAAGGATTAGTTTTGCATTTTCTGTATTCCATAAAAGCGCTTCGAAATTCACCCGATATTTTAGAAACGTTCCTTTTTTTAAGCTGGTTTGGTGGGCGGAAATCTTGTTCTACCAAGAACTTTCAAAATAAAAGCAGAGAGCTGAAATAAGTAAATGCAGAAAAGCTTTGCGTATTTTACACCTAAATAAATTCACTTGTTTACTAGTTAACTGACACAAGCAAATAATCTTGCTGAAAGAAAAAAAATTATAGCTGTAAATTCACTGTGTAAAATGTTGTCATTTATTCTTTCAAACAGGAAACTGTAGTCAAACTTTTATCAAGCTTCTTTAAAGAGGACAAAACTAAACGTGAGTTGGATAACTATGTTGTTGAGTATTTTCTAGTCTGTTTTGTGGCTAAGCAAGCCTTGCTTTTTGTTACAGTAAGTGGTGATGCTGCACTGCTCATGTCAGAAATGCTAAAAGTTTTTGTACAAGGTAAATATTTTTTGTAAATTAGTTCTATGTACTGTATACATGTAAAAGGCTGCAGTGTTTAAATTGGGCTACATGATCATAAAAGTCTTGTCATTCCCAGAGGCTCCTGTGAGAGCACAGAAACTAGCTGAATCGGAGGACTGCAATCAAGTAGAGATCGAGCATTTTGAAAAAGTTTTGCCACAGCTGGTATGTAGCTTAACAGACTCAATCTATTTGGGCTATTTGATATTTAACAGCCAGGCATACATCTTTATTATTTTGTGTAAATATAGCCTTTGCAATATTATATATCATCCTTGTCACCTTTTAAACATAAAAAGTTTACGCAAACGTTCCTCAAAGGGATGGGAAACATTGTGATTAAATATGACAAAACAATGACAACATTTCATTAATAGTTAGATGTACTGTAGATAGTTTGACTTTTTCTGTCTTGAATCTACAAGAGCAAGTTGTGCTTCCTTTTATTTAATTTATTCATTTTACATTTAAAATACCAAAAGAAAAAATATAAAACCATTTAACTTGTGTGAAAAGAAAACATAAAATGAAAGGTGGCAGAAAGAAGAAGAAATCTTATTATATCTGCCCCTTTTTTCAAAAACAAAAACAATTCAAATCAATTCAAACAATAATTATCTATGAGTAACAGAGCAAAAAGAGTAACTCATCACAGATCTACAAATTTCTAGTACATTAAACAATTAACTGAAAATTTTAGTATTTTGTTAGCAATTTAGTTTTGATCATTTTTTTTAAACATAAGCACTGATTTTGCATTTTTAACATCATTTCCCAAACCGTTCCACAATTCAACTCCCTGTATTGAAATAGATTGTCTCTTTAAACTAGTTTTGTACAGTACAGTACTGTGGTTTTGCAAAAATCTCGGTTCCCTTAAGACTGTAACAGCTCCTTCACTTAACAAAATACATTTGAATGTTTGAAGGTACCGGTAGTGTGTTATTATGAGCTCTATACATTACTAATAAAATATTATAGTCCACCAAATCATAAAACTTTAGTAATTTGAGTTGGTGAAATAACATATTTGATGGATGACAGTAAGGCTTTCTTGTAATAATTCTCACAGCTCTTTTTTGTAAAATAAAAATAGGCTTTGTTATAGTTTTGCCTGTTTTTCCCCAAACTTCAACACAATAACTTAAATGTGGAACAAAATTGTATTATACAGCAAATATAGAGCTTTATCTTTCAACAAGTCCTTAACTTTATACAGTACTGCAGTAGATCTAGATACCGGTATCTTAATTTTAACAGAATTTATGGGCTGTTTCCACGACACTTTGTCATCAATAACCACACCCAAAAACTTCACCTCACCCACTCTGCTTACCTCAACACCATCAATTTTAAAAGAAAAATCCACAGTTTTCTTTTTATTACTAAATAACATATAATTTGTTTTATCTAAATTTAATGATAGCTTGTTTAAAGGTGTTGTGACATGATGTGGGAACTATGTTTAAAGTAGCACAACATATATATGTTGTATCATTCAACTATGTTTGTTTTTACAAGCAAAATGATAAATCAATGAAAATTTGTTTCAAAAGTGATTTTAAAATTGGCGCCGTGTTTCGTCACGGGACATCCGGGTACTTACGCATGCAACGTCTGTGACGTAGGGACTAGAAGTTGAGCCTGCGGGTCGATATTAGCAAGCAGTGTCATTGTGTTCAAGATCGCCTATTTTTTTTGTATAACTTGAAAAATGCCGGTACGTTGTGTCGCATTTGGGTGTTCTAATATCGCCAGTGAACAAGTGAGCCTTTTCACTTTCCCAAAAGATGAAAAACTTTGTAAAGAATGGACAAAACAAAGCTGCCACCCTCGGAGCCCCCCTCGCTTCTGAATGGTAAAACTCAAATAAATACGGGTGCAGACCTTTAAACCAGCTGTTTCTTGTTCATCACTCAAACTAACTTTGGCTTCCCAAACTGAAGACAAATTGCTCAAATCTTCACTTAAATTGCTTAATTCCTCGGTTTATATATTCACTGCTATTTGTTATTTACAAGGTGCGTTCTAGCCATTGCGTCATAAAAATGCGTCAGCGTTTGACCCCTCCTTTCTCCACCCGAAAACTGAGACGCACTGCAGAGAACTATTTTATTAAAAAATACTTTTATATATTAATTATTCAACGCATCTGTGTACAAAAAATTAAAGCTGAGTACCCTGTACTGTATATGTTGTGCCACTTTATGCATAGTTCCAACATCATGGTAAATGGTAAATGGAGCTTATTTATAAAGCGCTTTCCAGCCCCCTGTGAGGAGCCCCAAAGCGCTTTACAATACCAGCCATCCACCCATTCATTCAGACATTCATACACCGGTAGTGGTAGCCTGCCTTGCAAGGCGCCATCCAGACCTACCGGGAGCAACTCGGGGTTAAGTGTCTTGCCCAGGGACACAACGACACATGGTGGGCGGACGCGGGATTCGAACCTCCAACCTTCCGATCGGGGGGTCGACTGCCATTACCACTGTGCCACGGTCGCCCCTGGCATCATGTCACAATACCTTTAATTTAAACCAAGTTTGTAATTTAACGAACTCCATTTTTAACAACTCAGACATTTGTTTCAAATCTCTACCAAAAAATTTTTTTTAAGTGGTATCATCCGCTAAAATAACACATTTTAGGAGTTCAGACACCTCCACTAAATCATTTACATACAAAATAAACAATTTTTGTCCAAGTATAGAGCCTTGTGGGACTCCACATGTGATCTTGCAGAGGTTAGATCGTACATCATCTATTTGTACAAACTGTTTTCTGTTTGCGTCGGCGTTTGACCCCTCCTTTCTCCACCCGAAAACTGCGACGCACTGCAGAGAACTATTTTATTAAAAAATACTTTTATATATTAATTATTCGATGCATCTGTGTACAAAAAATCAAAGCTGAGTATATGTTGTGCCACTTTATGCATAGTTCCAACATCATGTCACAATACCTTTAATTTAAACCAAGTTTGTAATTTAACAAACTCCATTTTTAACAACTCAGACATTTGTTTCAAATCCCTACCAAAATAAAAAAAAGTGGTATCATCAGCTAAAAGAACACATTTTAGGAGTTCAGACACTTCCACTAAATCATTTACATACAAAATAAACAATTTTTGTCTCAAGTATAGAGCCTTGTGGGACTCCACATGTGACCTTGCAGAGGTTAGATCGTACATCATCTATTTGTACAAACTCTTTTTTGTTTTTCAAATACCGGTAGCTACATACCCACTGCAACGCTGGTCCTCTAATACCATATTTGTTTATCAAGGAGAATGGTGTTATCGATTGTATCAAGTTTTTTTAAAATCAACAAATAGACTTATACAATGTTGCTTTTGATCGATAGCTGTGGTAATTTGTTCCATTAATTCCATAAGAGCCATGGATGCTTCTTACCAACAATTAACTAAAAATGCAGCAGCTTATGAACTAAACTTCTGTTATCATTGTGATCTAACTATGATGAAAGAGACCCTCCTTGTGTTTCTAAAATCTCTGACTTTCAGCTCAGTATAGCTGGCAAAGAAAGAAATAATGCTACTCAGTACACACCTCAAGTTTCTTAAGCTTCCCTAATATCAAGTTTAGGTTTAAATTGTTAATGTTTTGTTGCAAAACTTGTCAGTTGTTCAATATTACAAAACAATTTAAAATATCTCTATCAATTTTTAACTTTTTTTAGTCTGATTTTACCATCATACAGCTATGCATTTCTCTCCATTGCAGCTTCTGGACTTCTAGGATCACCACAAGATGGAGCCAGAATGCTGCCAACATGTTTCCACACCTTTTTATTTTGCAGATGTTTTTTTTTGTTTTGTTTTTTGATATTGCTGAAATTTCATGATTGCCCCAAATCTAAGATTCATCATTTTGTTTTCATGTTTTGTAATGTTTTAAGTTGAAAGCAGCAGTGCTGTCCAGTGTCCAGTCACCTCCCCACCACTTTCACCAACAAGTGCCACCTGTGCTCATCTGTGGAACAACAGGTGCTTCCAGCATGCTCCATGGCGCCCTTCATCAAAGCCTCCAGGAGCAGTTGGAAGCAATTAGAGTAATAAGGGGAGCAGCCAGTCCCTTAGATGATGACAAGTGCCAGGAAAAAAGGAGTACCCCCTCCGGCCACTTTGAAGTTCCCTTTTGCTGTCCTGCGATGTTTGGTTAGAGGTAGGGGGAAGGGCAAAGGGGAGCTCTGGCACAGGGGGAAAGTTGAATTGGAGTGTGTGTATGTGTGTGAGAGCGAGAGAGCGCCTGCGTGCTTTTATGTGTGCATGCGTTAGCCAAACATGCCCAGAGACCACACGCATAGATATTCTGTTTGAAAGGAAACATAACAAAACGCATTGGAACATGGTCCAAGAGGAGCATGGTGTAATTCTGAAGGTAAATAAACAAGAGAGGCGAGTAGCAGAGATGCTTTCTCTACTTTCATCACTGCAGAGAGGGGGGTGGGGGGTTAGGCCTTTAAGAGAGAGGCTAATGTGGGGTTTCCTAACCCAAGTGGCTCTTATGTTGTTCCACCAGCGGTGTATTTGACCAAGTGTCTTTACTGAGTCAGCATAGCTGCAGAACACCTCACTGTCTATTTGTGTGGCTCTTGGGTGACTCACTGCGTTTATGTACAGCTGGAAGCAACTTAAGCGAAAGTTAAGAATCCAGGATCAACTAGGTGTTCAAGGACGAGGCACCTGGAATTTGACCTAGCACTTTTTTTTTTTTTAAGTAAGGCCCAGGTTGGGTTTGTGTTTCCCAGGGGTGATTTCTAAAGCAGATAATAGAATGAGTTGAGTTTAGATGAGTGACGTTTGGTTTAATGATGCCATGAACATTGCAGGGTCAGAAAACGGATTCTTGTTCAATACAGAATTTAATTTGTAATAGTCATGACTATGCTCTAAAAAGCCAGTTTTAAATATCAAAAGCTGCATTGTTGTTTATATTTTTGCACATTACAGTATTAGAGGAAGCATATGTTAAGGAATTTGGACTTCACAGCTAAAATCCGTAGGCTTTGTAAAAGTATTTTTTTATTATTTTTTTCCGACATGTATTTTTCCAAAGTGTTAACTTTTGCACCTCAAAATAAATCTCATATTTCCACAAATCTTTTCTGTCTCTGAAGTATGAGCTGTTGCAGGATTCTGTGGTGGCAACGCAGAGCACTACTGTACGACTTCTCCTTACGCATCCTAATGGAACAAATTACATGTGAAGGCAGCATTATTAAACATACGAAAACAGTTAGGACAAGAATGGGGAGGGGCACTCTTGAAAGTAATGAGTTAAGGCTTTTCTTGATCGTACATTAAAGGCTGGGAGTGTCGACAGCTAGTCCAGACGTTTTGGAGAAGCTCTAAAGTGAGTCGTCTTTCCCAGGAGATGAAGGCTGAGCTGTCTCCAACCTTGCTGGGTTTTTGGACAACTCTGCAGTCAGAATGAGAATTTCAGTCTTACACGGAGATGCTGATCTGGTGGTAGTCATAATGGCTTTACAGTGTGAGGCAAATGTACTTCCATCTAGGGATGCACGATAATGGATTTTTTTGCCGATATCTGATATTTTATATATGTTCCTTTGCCAAAACATTGCCCTCTTTTTTGCTACAAAAATTGTGTAACAGCTGTAAGAGCTGGTGACATATATTCAGTAACAGCCATATAATATGCATAGCACTCTGACTTCTATTAAATGAAACGTGTTAAATATTACTTATTAGCATTAGTCACCTGCAATGCTGTCTCACTTGTGGAGGCTTGTTCCAGGTTCCTAGCTGCAGTGTGGGATCCTCTGCACTCCTGTGCTTGAAGGACAGCCTTTTTAAATTCAAAGTTTATGTCTATCCATTGTGCCGTAAGACTAATCATGCTAACGGAGCTAACACGACGTCCAAATGTCTGGTAAAAGTCACCCAAGTCGTGCTATCGGCTATTGGCTTCTCAATGATGTCAGAAATGACATCTTGTAACTCGGGTAACGTTACATTGGAAAAATATCTCCGACTGGGGACGATGTAGCGAGGCTCAATGTAGTCCATAAATCTTCAGAATCTGACATCCTCACCAACGAAAAATAAAACTTCCACACCGCCGACATTTAGAAGTTTCCTCTCCACCGTGAGATCGGGTAGATGCACGTGACGTCATTGCGTTGCGCTGCTGCTGCAGAGTCATCACTTGGTGCTGTAACTTCATCCCATTGTGCTGCCGCTGCAGGCAAGAACAGCACCTTTTATATCGGCAAGTTATTTTAATGGAATGTCCGATATTGAACTTTAAAGCTGCAGTATGTAGCTTTTTTTATGAACATATTTCTTCACTCTGTCACTACCTCCTGACAGACTGATGTTAGCCAGGTAATCTCTGAAAAAAAATAAAAAAAATATTGTCCCCTTGCTTCTCCAGGTGGTAAATAAGCATTTCTAAAAAGAAAAGGTGACCCGCCATTTTCCAGCCAATAAAAACAGAGTTTGTAACCAGCCAATAAAAACAGAGCTTGAATTTGAATCAGCCAATAAAAACAGAGCTTGAATTTGAAATTCAACAGACCACAAGGGGGCAGAGCCACATATGGCTCTGAGGGGGAGGGATCAGAATGCTTTGCCTGTTGAAAATATTTCTAACTGCTGCAGTTCTACAGAAACTGCATACTGAACCTTTAAGGCTAATATCGGCTGGCACCGATACTATGCTGATAATATCGTGCATCCCTACTTCCATCTATCATCCATTTTCTTTTACCTACTTCTTCCTTTTCGGGTCACTGGTGCCACCCATATCCAGTAGTCACTGTACAAAAGGTGGGGGACACCCTGGACAGGTCTCAAGTCCATCACGGCTACTTCAAGACAAACAACCATTCTCGCTCACACCTACAATTTTACCATTCAGCCTAACATGCAAGTTTTTGAACAGTGAGAACAAACCGGTGTACCCGGAGAAAAGTCTAGTCAGATTTATTTATATAGCACAGAAAACCCACACATGCACAAATATGCAAACTCCACCCAGAAAGACCCCCGGCCGAGATTTGATCCAACGACCTTCTCGCTGAGAGGTAGCAGCTATACCAACTGTGCCGTCAGCAAATGTACTTGCCAAGATTATTCCATATTTTTTAACAGTGTTAAACTTTATATAAAATAATTATCCTGGTGTGTCAGGCACATAATCTAATCTTTCATAGCATACAGAAATTGTTTTGGTTCTCTTATTCTTTGAAGGTGTGATATACTTGGATTGAAAGCAAAAATTCAGTGAGGTATAACTTCACGATGCACCAAAATGTTTGTCTTGTGTGGAGTTGTCTAGATGAAGAGTCTCTTTGAGGATATGTTGGGATCAGAACCAATTTTTCTCCTCCACTCATCAACTTGTGGTTGCAGTTTGTTTTTTACAAGATTGACACGGTTTCTTGCATCTCCAACTTTCTGTCATCTCAAAACTTCTTTCTTCTTAGATCCAAATTGAAATTCTATGAAAAGTCAACTTAATACAAACATTTTCTGCTACTGCTCAATGAAGCAGCAGTGAAGCCAAAGTGTATGAGCTGCACCAGATCAGTAGATTCATAAAACAACCACTTACGGAATGCAAGCATGTAATCATTTACATTCTGATTACCAAAGCTGCAAGTTTGCTTGTATCTATGAACCTGTACTTTTTTTTAATGCTCAACGCCAAAAGGCGAAGGTGAGACAATAATATCACGTGTCTGTGTGTCTGTTGCCAAAGTATTTCATGAAACACTAGATGAATTTTGACGGAACTTGCAAAAAACAAATCATTGGCTGGACAGACATCTACAAGTGATTATCTTTTGGAGTCATCTCAAGTCAGGATCACTGTCACAGCCAACTGACTTAAAGACACAAAAATAAATATTACTAAATTTTTCTGATTTTCACCTAAAATTTGCTGTGGTAGTAGCCGAGAATTGTATACAACACACAGCATAAACTCGCACATAATTTTATTTTCCAGGTTTGATTTAAATTTATTACACCGTCCATTCTCACAAGATGATCTTAGTCAAAAACTGGTATGAAAGGCATGGGTGATATGCATTCCAATGCTAAACCTTGAAGCATTTTTTTCCTCTTCAGTTAACTCCTCTGTCCTCAGACCAAAGACACCAGGAAAGCCCAACCCTTGGTGCAGCAACAGGTGTCAACTTCCAAAACAGTTACTTTGTCCCCTCATAATTTCAGCTGCAAATATAGAATAAATAAAAATTCCTAGCATGTGCTGTGGACTTTGTGCTCGCGTGAATGTAATGCTTAAAATGGTGCCTGTGATGCATTAGTGCTTGGGATACAGGGGCCCCTTGTGGCCCCCTCATGGGCATGGAACTGTCTAACCATGTAGGAATGCTGCAGGGGATGCAGAGTTTGTGCATTCCTCTTAGATGCCCCACACGAGACTCAACACATGAAAATTCACTCGTGTTTATACATAGACAAACAAACCGCTGTTGCAGATGTGTTTTACCAAGAGTTTGCATGTGGAGAGAATGCAAATATGGGGATGGCATTCCTGCTGAACATAAGTAATCATCAAGGACATGGACCTTTGGGAGACCTTGGGCCTCTCATAAGGAAACTGGGATCCTTGGGTCAAGAAGCCACGAGGCCAGCACTGGGGATGATTAGAACATACCTGCAGTTAAAGCCACTCGGACGCTCTGCTGGGATCATTCCTAACAGGTTGTGGCGCTTGGCTGTTAGTCTGAGGCTGGCGATGGTGTGCTGCTGTGCTTCGTGGATTGTCCAGAGCTTTGCTAGCCATGGGGGATGGAAAGGACTCTTCCGGAACCAGTGAGGTGGATGATAAGGTCAAAGACCTTGGCACGCAGCTGAAGAGGGGGGGAAAGGGAGCAAGAGAGATGTGCAATTAGGCCAGCAGCTGGGTTATTTCTGGAGCACTTACTTTAGTGCATTACGCCCGTCTTCCACCTGCAGCCACCTCTACCCTCCATCTTCACTTCTCTTTTCTGACTGGTGGTAGGGGCAGCAAAAACAGGGTAATCCCCTTACATAACTCTGCACGAACTTAACAATGTAGTTCAATTAAACTTTGGGGCATCTAAAAATAGAAACATGGGTCAGGTGAGGTGACGTCAAACGAGGTGGAGGTCAGCAGAACGCTCTATTTTTGGGACTCATCAACACCAATGATGTAAAAATACTCACCAGGTCTGTCAGTCAAGCTTATAGAGAAGTTGGAAACCCAAAGGTCACGCATTAGCAAAGATGAAAGGGCCAGTGTTTGGTGATGTTTAAAAATAAGCCAAGTAATTACCAAAATCTCTTTAGCTGGTGGCAGGTGGTGCAGTGTGAGGTTTGCCTTTGTGAGATTTCGTGCAGGTCTTCGTTGGCAAACATGTGAAATGCCCAGCAATGGGCTAATATTTGCTGCAGTGGTGAAAAATGTAAAGTGAACAGGGTAAAAAAAAAAAATAGGGCAAATTGTTGCCTGACTTTGGTATCTGCCAGAAATAAGCATGGAAATTGGACAATCAGAATCTTTATCTTCAATATGTGACTGCCCCATAAAACCTCTGCATGCTGAGGTCAAATGTGTCTGTCTCGAGTTTCTTCTACAAATCTAGAAGTCAGCATGTTAGTTGTCTGTCCTCACAGTAGTGGGGTATCATCAGAACTCTAAATTAGCCCCAGTGAGTCAACAGGACAGCTTTCATGTAGACAAGGGTTCATGTTGCGTTGTAAGAAAGGTCAGGATGTGAGGGTTAGAGGTCACAACGCAGTGTTGGTCCCTGTCTTTAACAGCTTCCTCTCTGTGGCATTTGTCCAAATGTGAGCTGTTTATGTTTATTAAATTTGTTCTTTTTTTTTTTTTACAAAAGAAACAATACAAGACAATCCCATAAATGATAGCTGTATTCTCTTGTGATACAGTTTAAAGCAATGACATCAGTACAGGAACAGGATTCCACTCCACTTGCACTTGGTCATGGTTTTACATCTGTCAAATCTGACGCAGGAGCTTTGATTAATAATCCAAGTCGTGTGTAATTTGTTAATGTTATAACTTGTGCAACTGTGGACAAAGAGGTGTCTTCTCTTTGAGAATAAAATCAAAAGCAACTGAGACTCATTTTGATTTTTTTGGCATTAAAAAGGAACTAGAGGTGATTTACTGGCTTAAGTAAATCTAAAATAAGTCTGCCTTAATACCAGACAGGAAATAAACCAAAGCTGCTGGAAAAATAGTTTGTCAGTAGAAGAAAAGAACAGTCAGCATATCACACAACTTCACCTTGAATGATGCACAAGTCGGGGACAAATAGGTCCAAGAAAGCGTCAGAATGCCTTTAACCTTAGTAAGCATTTCATACAGTTGTGGTGCCGACTCAAGAAACTTCTGACCTTTGATAGAAGGCATGTTGCACCACTCTTCAACAGGTTTGTTCTTCCTTCATCTAACTGAATGGAAAGGGTAATGTCAGTTTCCAGACATAAAACGCAACCCTTTGCCAAAAACAGCAATGGAGCAGATCCACTCCAAATGAACCATAATTTAAAATAATGCCTGTTCTGGAAAAACAACAATAAATTTAAAAGGGCTTCAAAGGGGCTGCTGGAGTTCTTGCTTCTCTGTGCGTAAAACAAGGCATGATCAAAAATACACTCTGTTTCTCGGGCTGCGATGAACCAGACATCCAACAACACACCGAGACAGAGATGGAGCTGCTCTGTTCAACTTGTCTTACTGTGCTTTTGTGATGTCCATCTCAAAGGCTGTTGACTAAACAGCTAATCTTCCCTGTCGTTTATCTGGTTTCACTTCGACTTGTTCACAGTTATTAAGATGGTGATAAGATCCTGTCGTTTTTAAATGGAATTGTGATAATGTTAATTTCTTTGGTCATGATTATCGTGAAGCAATCCCATATTTGTTACAGCCTCACTTTTATCATAAATAAAAGCCCAGGTTTGGGAAACCAAATATCTTATTTTTTTATTTTATTTTTTGCATTCATTACTCCCTAAGTTGAGGAGTTTCAGGACCCACATCAGTGGAAGTGCAATATCCTGCATCCTGATTCTGTTAGAAGCCACAGCCGGGGCATGTCTGAGCGCCCAAAGAGAAAAGGCCAGGTGTCCCTTTTTAGTTTTCTTCCCCCACCCACTCCACTCACCCCAACCCAACCTAATACTGATCTTACTATTAGCACCAGGGTGCTGCCACCCATGGTCCAGGATCCTGAATCACTGAGCTGTGGAGCTGCGTGGAAATGAGAACTTAGTTGACTTACAATTGTTGCCCGACTTAGGAAATTAGATCCAAAGAATAAACTGTCCATTTAGCGTGGCACTATGACGGGCTGCAAGATATTTTATAGCACTGATTACCGTAAATCAACTTCATAAGTGGAACCATCTGCTGGCCCAAAAATATTATTTCAAACATAAACATTAAATATTCTGAGCTGAAATGCATAGTATTAGGATAACTGCTTGCACCAACATAAGGGCGGCTGTGGCTGAGTAGTTAGAGCAGTCGTCCTACAATGCAAGAGTTAGGAGTTTGATTCCAGTCATATGCCGAAGTGTCCCTGGGCAAGACATTGAACCCATCATTGACTCCGATGTGTGTCCCGTCAGTGTATGGATGTGATAAAGCACTAATTATTCCTTGTAAAAATATAGTAGAGTGCTGTATAAATGGGTAAATGAGGGCACAGATTGTAGTGTAAAGCACTTTGAGTTTCTCAATAAGATAGAAAGGCACTATAACAGTTCATTTACTGAAATGAGATTTTGAAGAATATTTTTAAAGTGAACAGCGGGTTTTTTGTTGTTGTTTTTTTTCAGTCTAGAATAAATATCTTTTAAATAAATTCCTATTAAAAGACGTTTTAAATTTACTATGTGTAACATTGAATGCTAAAACTACAGAGAGAAAATTATAAAATGTGTTAAAACTATACAGCCATCTCTGGCCCCATACTGAAAGAAATCCATATTTTGTAGGGATGCACGATATTAATGTCTTGGTATCGCTATCGGCCGATATTAGCGTTAAAAGTTCAATATTGAACATCGGCCATTCCATCAAAATAACTCACGGACATAAAAGACGCCGTTTTTGTACGACAACCCAGTGACAAGGATGCCTGTAGCACCAGCATAATGTGATGATGTCATGCACACCTATCTGATCTGACGATGGAGAAGAAAATTCAAAATGTCAGCGATGTGGAAGTTTTTTTTTTTGGTGGTGAGGATGTCTGATTCCAAAGATTTTTGGACTATGCTGAACCTCGCTACATCATTCCCAGTCGGAGAAATTTTTCCAACGTAGACTTACCTGAGTAACAAGCCATCATTTCTGACGTCACTGAGAAGCTAATAGCCGATAGCACTTGGGTGAGTTTTACCACAGACATTTAGACGTCGTGTTAGCCCCGTTAGCATTATTAGTCTTACGACACAATAGATAGACATAAACTTTTAACTTAAAAAGGCTCTCCTCCTAGGAGTGCAGAGGATCCCACACTGCAGCTAGGAACCTGGAACAAGCCTCCACAAGTGAGACAGCATCGCAGGTGACTAATGCTAATGAATAACATTTAACACTTTTCATTTATTATAAGTTAAAGTGCTATGCATATGACTGTTACTAAACCAGCTCTTACAGCTGTTACACAATTTTTGTAGCAGGCTCTGACAAAAGAAAGTATATAAAATATTGGTATCGGTTATTGGCCAAATAAGTTTTAACATATTGGATATCGGCCAAAAATCCAATATTGCATATTAATATTTTGTGCAAATAAAAACAAAATACAATGATTTGTAAATCTTATACTGTAAAGTGTAAACCCATATTTTGAACACAGTAAGTATCAAGTGTCTACCATTACTATGTTCTACTGAGAATAAAATATGGGTTTGTAAGGTTTGTGAATCTTTGCATTCAGTTTATAGTCTCATTTTACACAATGTCCCAACTTTTTTTTAAATTCAGGGTTGTACAGGTCAAAACGTTAGAGCCGCCACTTTTCTCATGGTTAACGTCTTTAAAAAAAATAAAAGTCTGAAACCAGGTTTTTGTTTTGATCCTAACTGTTAGATGTATTAAATGAGGATTACATAAAACTTTGCTGAAGGATAAGGAAACTGCCATAAATTGTGAAATTACAACAATAAAAAAATACAAAATTATTTTCCTGTTCAAGACTTCAGAGTTGGGTTTGAAGTCAAAGTTTTATGATGCAGGATGACAATATAGACCAACCTCACATGAAACACTGTAATGTTAATATATCTCAAGGAATTCATTTATTGAATTTGGCCCATGGGACTATCAAGTTCTAAAATTAAATTTATTTATAGAGCAAACACAAAGAAGCATTATTTAACTTGAACAGCTGATTTTGGCTCTTCTTTCAGCAGTGGTTGAAAGTGTCTGGCTCTGATGTGTTGTGGCTCTGAAGCTGAAAAGTTTTGGGAACTACTTTTTTCAGGGTGTTGAGCTTCATGACCTGGTGTAGAAAACAAAGAGAATGGACTTGTTACATTGAGGTCATGCTGTATTTGCTGATAGCCACCTTATCTCCTTCCTTCATCTTCCTTAGTTGAAGAAATATTGTCTCAGTGTAAAAAGGAAGGTCAGATGGTTCGCAAGGATGTTACAAAAACAGCCATCAGAACCATTTACATTTTTTATTTTATTTTTTGCATTTGTGACACAGAGAATGGAAGTGGAGCTTGTTCACCCACAGCTGAATAAACTACTTAAGTCTGTCTGATATGGCTACAGACATGATTTAAAAAAAAAAAAATAGAAACTCCCTCAAATGTGGTCGTGATAGAGATGGACAAACCCATTGCCCAACTTCCTTTTATTATTTTACAGCGCGTTTGAAGTTTTGGATGAGATCTTTGTGAGCCTCCTTCGAGTTCAGCACTTTTTCTGAATCAAATACCAACAAAAAAATGTCCCAGACATTTTTTTTTCCAGAGTTGTATCCATCAATACCAAAAATCTCTTCAGCAACCAGAACCTTTGAAACCTTCTGTTGTCCTCGGAAACCAGCTGCAGCTAAACTGACCGCAACCAGATAAGCTGTGGATCTGTTTACTACACAGCCCATAAATGTAGCCTAATTGCTCTTAAGTGGAGCTTGTAGGACAGATGTTAAGGTTTCATCCTTCCACCTCGCTCATGATGATGGTTCGCAGACCGTTTACACACTTTTCATTCATCTGTGCAATGACCATTTCCAGTCGGGAGTCTTTCACCAGCCCAGGTGGCTTACAGAGCTGAGCCCTTCCAGCATGTGGAGCCCATGCTCTTCACCCTCTGCTTGTTTCGTGACTGCACACGAGCAAACAAATAAAAAGTGAAGATGTATGCTCAAAAGTAAATCCATAAAGGAGCGAGCCTTGTGGTTACGGGATCCAAACAGACTGATGACTGTATATACGTGGGGTGAGTTAAACAAGTGACACAGAACATTATGCTTTGATCTACTAATTACTGTGGAAAACAACCTGGGAACCAAAATCGCTGTGATCAGACTAACTGCATTACCTGAGTTTTCCACTTTGCATGCCATGACAACGCTCAAGTTGGAATTTCTGAGATCAAATAGGTGTACAAAATATTCCATCTGACTGGGTTGAATTTAGATCTAAGGAACGCCAAACACTTGATTTTTTTTTTATTACTACATAATGCAACTGTAAACATTAAAATGGACAATTCATAGAAAAACCACACTTATTATCAGTAGGGATGCACAATATTATAGGCGTGGTATCGTATCGGCCAATATTAGCGATAAAATTAAATATTGGACATCGGCTGTTCCATCAAAATAACTCACCAAAATAAAAGGCACTGTTTTTATATATATGGCGCAATTTTTGTATGACAACCCAGTGATAGGATGCCTGCAGTGCCAGCACGACGTTATGACATACACGCTGTAGATTTGTGAAAATTAACAAATTTGCACTGTTTGATTATTGTTATCGTGTTAAAGAGAGTAAATGTCATGAATTTATTTGACATTGAACAAAATCCAAATTGAAGTGTTACATCATTTTTAGCCCCCTTTTTATCATCTGCTTTTGGTAGCAGGCCAAACTGGCAAATCATGCAAAAAAAATGTAGAGTTTTAATTCCACAGCAGAGAAAGCTATGTAGTATAAGTAGGTCTAGGGCAGGGGTCTGCAACCTGCGGCTCTGGAGCCACATGCGGCTCTTTGGTCCCCCAACAGTGGCTCTTTCAAGCATTGATCAAAACTAACGTTAAACTGAATTTTATTTGTTCTTATAACAACAAAAAGGGTTAATTTTAGCAGTTTTTCCTGTAATTTCCTTTGCAAATGTGTGAATACTAGAACTAATAGGAGTAAAACATACTTGAACTTTATTTATTCGAAGTAGGATATAAAAATTTTCCATAATTAAAATAATTTACCTAGACCTGCATAGTTTTTTATTATTATAGGAAAGAACATATTATTTTTCCTTCTTTACAATAATCCTGTCTTTTTTTCTTTTGTCTTCAAATGTAAAAATATCAACAAATTATTAGATATTTTCAGCTCTACAATGGCCAGAAAACTACACTACTGGTCAGTAAATTGTCCTCCAACAAACTTAAAGTGGTCTGTGGGCCACCAGTTGAGAATCCCAGTTGTAGCAGGTATTGTGGCTTCGGACACGTTTAATTTAGTGAACAAAGGGGCAGAAATGGCTCTTTTGATCGTAAAGGTTGCAGACCCCTGGTCTAGGGGAAAAAAATATTGGTATTGGTATCGGTTATTGGCCAAATAAGTTTTAAAATACTGTATTGAATATCGGCCGATAACCAATATGCATCCCTATCAGTGTGTCGTTTTTTTTTTCTTCATTTACCCTTTATTTATCCAGTCTCATTGAGCCACAATAACTTATTTTCAAGAGAGACCTGTTTTAGGGAGCAGATGGTGGGGGTTAAGGGCCTTGCTCAGGGGCCCAAAGTGGGACGAATGAGGGTGGAGGCAGGTGTGGGTGTTTCACCTTTTTCCACCCACATTTTTTGATGTTGTCGGTACCGGGGCTTGAACCGGCAATCTCCCGATCACAGGTCCACCGTCTTTATCCACTGCCCCACCACTTCCTTATACAGTAAACATATTCCAGTAAAAAAAATGGTCATGACACTTTGTCCTTAAGACTGTTTTTGAACATGTTATACCCTTGAGAGAGAGCTTAACTGTACCTTTTATTCCCTTGTATAAAAACAAAAGTTTTTAATTTAGTTTAAAAACATTTTGTTGGTTTTGAAAGACAATAATAGCTGCACCTCAAAGATGCCTTTAATTATAATTTAGCATTCAGCCTATACTGAACAATAAAATCAGGCTGAAGGCAATGTTTTCAGGTTTAATGAGGCCCATTGTGGGGGGAAAGGGGGGGGGGGGGTGCTGTGTCGGCACCACCAAAGGCAGCTGCACAAATTTTCCTCCAGTGAACCTGAGTGGTCCTGCAGGGATGTGATGGACTGAGGGAGCACTAACTGTCACCTTGCAGCTATGGGGGTGTGAAGGGCTGCTGTGGCATCAGTAGCCCTTGCTGTGCAAGCCCAGGCAGCCATTAAGGAAAGAAAGGTTGGTTTGCAGAGCCATGGTGCAGGGTGCACAGCGCAGACAGTTTCTCTTGGCCCAACAGCAGCTGGTGGTCTTTCACATCACACTGAATGCAAGACTTAAAATATGAGTGTTTTTGTAAGGACTGAAAACATACAGTGTCGACATGAACATGAACAAGACGACTACAGATAGACTGATGTAACACAGGACATAGACAAAAAGAAGGAAATAAATAGAATGACAACTGTGAACTCCACGCCTATGGCTTTGTGACTGTGAGGGGTACACGGTTCACAGTCTCACATCGAGTCCTCCACCGGCAGGCCCCCATTCCAGTTACTTTGATTCTTTATTCACCAATCCCCTCTTGTAACCCCCCCTGCCATTCCATCCTTAAGTCCAGCTGATGGAGGCTCTTTTGTCCAGCAGCACCCGGGCAACAACATCAAAGAGCCAAATGGGTGTAAATGCAGAGCGCCTGAAAAACAACCCCCCCCCCCACCATCACCCAAAAAAAACCCATGAAAAATAAAGTAGTCCCAGAGCGGACGAGAGATATTTGCAGCAGCACCCCAGAGAGCGCAGAAAAACAAGGTACTTCAAGAAAGGAAAAAAAGTGAGCTGCTTTGTACAGGAGGAAAGAATGGAAAAAAGAAAGATAGCAAACTCTATCCAAGACATTCATCATCATTTGGTGGGACGACAAGGTGTGGGTTGGGTCCTTCTTAATCATAACAACAAACACATAAAGACATTAGGCTTTGGATAAGACCATAATGACACTTTCTTTGTCCTGGACCATCAAAGCCCATTAGGGGACGGTGAAAGGCCTTCCTTTGCCATTCCTGACCACTTCCTCACTCAGTGACAGCTGAATTGGCGGACGGCTGGATTGTTGTGTACGACAATGTCATACTTTCAGACTGAATGCCTTGCTTTGATCTCACGGGATGCTCTTGAAGGTTCACCAATGAATGATGTGTTAACAACCAGTCTTGTTATTCTAGTTTTATTCTCGGCTTACTGCCCTGTCACTCAGAACGCCATGGGGAAGCTGATAGGGCGGGGCTTAAAGAGACAAAAGCCTTTCATCTACTCACCCCCTCCGTGTGGGACTCCCGTAGAGTCATCCTAGGCATGGCAGCACGCCTCGTCTCTTCCCCCACAAAGTGCCCGCCAGTGACACGCTGACTGCAGAGCTTGGCACCAGGTCTCCAGTCAACCCCTCTATTCAGCAAGATGAAGGAAACACAAATGCATCGTGCCCTCGGCTTCTAATTAAAAGTCCTCAGCCTCAAAGAGCATCTCCATCTTAATGTTAGGCTTCCATCTCAGGCATCCGTTTAATACTCACTCTGTGTCCCATCACATGTGGACATGAGAAGAAGAGACACATTAGGACTACAAAGAACATGTGTCCAATCAAGTATTAGAAGTTCATTCCACCCTTGTTGAGCTAATTGCCGGATTGACCAGATCAAAATCACTTTGTTCAGAGATCAAGATCCTTGTCTTCCTCCTGTCTCACTTACTCTGTTGCGCAATAACTCACCAAATCCGGGGAGGGAGAGCAGAAGGCATGGAACCAAGATGAATGTGGCTCATGTTTAGAGAGCATGTTGTGTGATTAAGGGAAACCCACATCAAACGCTGTGGCTTTAGGAAACCACCAGTTGAAAAACAAGATGCTTCTTTGGTGCGGAGTGCAGCGCTCTGGGGATGCTGTTGTTCAGAAGGCAGCCCAGCCCAGATCTGAACCCGCCTGTCTGTCTCCTGAGACAAGCAGTATAAGAGGCACATATTGGAAAAGCACTTGGAACCCCTTCTCAATGGGAAAGCAGGATGAGCTCCAGACACTACTGGGAAAAATGAGTTGTCTAGGTGCCCTGGGATGACTTTTGTTGTGAATTGAAGCGATGCAAAAAAATTAATTAAATTCCACTAAAATTTTCTATATGAATGAAATTACCGACATTCAGTTAAAAGCCTTGAAGAAGTGCTTCATGCTTGCTGCCTTTTATGCCAAAACTTTAAACTAAAATCGTCTTGTGTCGAGAAAACTTGAAGTCATTTTGGGGAAATTCTGAAAGTGAGACTTCAGATTATATTTCAAGATCTCACAGTCCGTTTGTACTTGAATTACATGTTGCAAGCAGCGGTGTAGTCTACATTAGTATGCAATACGCGGGCATACAGAGTATACTCACTAGAAGAGCTTAAGAATTTCAGTATACTGTACCCACTTAAAAGTGCCCAAATGATACATGACATGTCATTAGACATGTGTCATTGATATGCTAAACAGTAGTTAAATGCTTCGGTAACAATCTATCTGCATGCAGCGCTTGTTTGTTACATTCGCTTATCCAACAAATTATTGTATAATGAATACTTCTGACAATACTTGAACGTTTTGCTTTGATACGGTTTTATAAATTCTATAATATGTTTTTAATACAAGGCCAACTGTTGTACAAAGTTTGTTGTTCATTTATTCAGATAAATTTGGAAATGTACAACATGCCTAACAATCAAAACAAATTGACAATTACATTGTACTAACCAGTGTACTTTGGTGTCTAACACAGTATACGTACTGACTGCGGTAAAGTTAGTTTTACACTGGACCTTGGACATTTGCGCTCTGTGGCTTCAACAGTGTCCAACATCCAACATAAAGCTTTACCGTGGTATACCCACTACAAAAACGTAGACTATACCACTGGTTACAAATGACTTTCATCTACTACTCCATTAAATATAAGCCCAATATCTGTAAACCAGACTAAGTTAAAGCAATTTTTGCGATTTCTAAGATCAGTTGGCAGTGATGGCCATCTTAAATCAGATTGTCTTCAAAAGATAATCCGCTATACATGTATGTCCAATACTTGCTTCGTAAAAGTTCCCTTCAAACGAAATAAGATCCCTTTAAAGATAAGCAAGGTTGATGCTTAATTAAGTGCAAAGTGTTTTTTTTTTTTTTAAACGAACATCTCTAAAATTCTGTTAGTGCTTGGATAATGTGTTGGGAGACTTTTCAACAAAAGAATCAGTTGTAAATCTAGTGATTACTTTCATAGTTTAACTAAAATCCATCCAGTGGCTCATGAACTATTTTACTAACAGATGCACAAACATTAATTCATCACTTGTCTTTCAAAGGCAAGTGATAAACAAAGTCAGATTTTATGCAGGGCTGAAAAAACGAGATCAAAGAAAACCATTAATTAAACAAAATATTTACAAGATGTTTAAAACCGGACTAGAGTTCATGGTAATGGATGTGTTTTCTTGATGTTGCTATACATTCATGAAAAGCTTTAGAAATTCCATCGTTTATTTGCATGGAGAACAATGTTTTTTCCCCTTTGGGAGAACTCATCTGGACATAGGAACTGAAATATTGCAGCCACATGTGTGAGCCTGTTTACTTGACTTTTAACTGAAGGAATTTCATGATTTCGACAACAAAAACAACATAACACGGCTAAATTATTAGCATGTTAAGGCAGTGCAAAGGCAGTAGAAAGGCTACAACATCAGAGTGTATCCTGACTGATTGTGCAAGTTGACTTTACGCCTGTAAGATATCTCTCACAGACCAAGTTCCACAATCTCCTTTAAGTAAAGACATGGAAAGTTTACTTTGAAAATGCAGTCAAAGAAATGTACCCTTTAAAACAATAAACGTTCAACTTTTCTGCTTCTCTTTTCATGCCGAGACCACATCAAACAAATCCTAAGGTCAACAGGGGTCATTGAAAGGATTTGGATAATGATGAGGCTCAAAAGAAGGGAAAAAAAAAGGTTGAGGGTGGTGAAAGGTAGATGCTAAAAAGAAGGGGAGGGGTGCTGATGGGAACAGAGGAGAGAATGGGATCCGGTGGAAAGTGGGAAGGTGCAAGGGGTAGATCGTGTAACGACAGACCCTCCTGATTACCGTACATTGTTGCACAAATAAACAGGCCCTCTACAGGCTCCCTGAAGTCCAGCTGCAGCGCAGAAGAGGAAGGCTTTCATTTCAGGGGCCTGAGGTTGAGCCAGGAAAGTGATGTGATGCGATGGGGCCAGACTGTCTACCCGCACAGTTTCCCCACATCTCCATCAGCAAGTCAATGAACACAAGAGTTGGGGGCAACATCTCATTTGAGAAGCTCGTTGATTATCTGCACTTATAGACTCAGACAGGTGGTCAGCATATGAATTCAAAACGGTCAATCTCGGAGAGGTACAAAGAGAAGGAGTGAAAACGTTTAGGTGTTGGTGTGCTTCTTGATGACAATGTGGGCCCATCTGTACAAAGCTAGATACGCGTTTGCTGGGAACGACAATGTCCAGATGCCCTCCAGCCAGATCTATAATCATCTTTCCTACACCTCCGACCATTACAGGATCCTGTTTTTTTTTCTCATTGCTGTGTCCTGAAGCTGTCAAGACCCACATCAAGGCATGCCCCTGCCTAATGCATGCACCCACCCCCCTCCTATTTAAGGACCATCATTAGATAAACAAAATAAACAAGTCCAATTCCTGGTGAGACTGATCAAAGGACTCGCTTTTAACCCCATGGCCAATTTCAAGTTGGCAAAAATCAAACACGGCTGCGGTCACATGAAAACGGAGGAAGCTAATCTACTGTCCCTGTTTGGGCAAAGAAAGCAGGCGACAGTGAAGACATGAAAGAATGCAGCAGTTTGCAAACACATCCTGATATCAACCATGGATTTTAATCTTGTTCTTCATGGTAAAACAAGATGTGTGCACCTGCTCACCACCACTACCATCCTTGACAGCTGCAGACAGTGAACGCCTGAGTCTTTGGAAGTAACACAAAGGGCCGGACTCCAAGTTGTAAAACTCGTTTTGGCTAACGATCATGGTTATGACATCTTGGCTGCAGCATGTCTATGAGAATGATACATGTGCAACCCAACCCGCTCTTTTGGATTTCCCTCACAGATAATTACGTCACCATGAGCAAGCATTTGCGTAATTTGCGGTATTTCTTTTTCCAAAGCCATGAAGTCAACTGTTTTAAGCAAATCACACTCTTGAATGCTTAAAAGTTCTTCAGATGCACACAAAAATACTGCCATTATAACTGAACGGTAATTGAATCTACAGTTATGCATGCATAAACTTAATTTGCTGCTAATATCTTTATTTTAAAATTATTTTAAAATACCACACCTTTAATAAGGGCAAAGTTCCCTTGTTTAAGTAATTAGTTCATGCACAAGTTCTTTAAAGATGGTGAATTGTACACAAACAATTAACCTAGAATAATCAGAGGGTTCCCTCATGAGACCACCCACAGAGAAAAGAGCAAAGTATTGAATTCTGCTTTTTGCTCAGACTTTCATGGCACCATAGTTATGGAAACATCAAAAAGGGACAGAGGAAATTTGTTCCAACCCTTCAAAAAGTAACAGACTTCTAATGGCAATGTCTTAAATGAGTTGGACTCTTTCATTGGTCCAAACTACTGATTGTAATGCAAATATAACAAACATTCAGTCATACCTCCTACGATTTGTATCATTGCCTGTGTTGCAGGCTTGCAATGAGACAGAGTAGCTCTGAGCAAGCTGCAGCTTTACTCTTAAATGATCCTGAAAATGATAGGCCTGCTCTAAATTTAGCTCCAGTGTTTCTGAAAGACCTTTTACCGTTGTAGCTGGAAGGAGGAGACGTAAACAAAGCTGGCAGAGCTCAGAGAGGCATGCCATGCCTGCACTGTGTCGCCTGAGATACAAACCATGGGGGCCAGAAACAAATTGTGGGGGAAGTGGAAGTGCAGTGCGGGGGAGGTTGTTGCTGAAACACCACATGAAGGTCTCAGACACTATCAGAGAGTCTATCTACGGCTTGTGGCACATCGCATAGATCTAGCGACCGAAAACTCTCCCATGATAGACAGGGGTACATTCTGTCAGCAGCTCTGAGTTTACAACTACAGTATTTGATTGAGGACTGAGGAAAATCAATCTGTTCAGTTACATCTTCAAACAAAATACATATTTCTCCAGTCTTATGGTAGGTGGATAGAGTAAAACCAACCCAACCCAGTTTCTCTAGTCTTGGCTAATTACAGGACCACAAGTCATCTAATTTTTGACGGGTTCAAAGAGACCTGAGCGTCCTCTTCTGTAATTTCAAATGACTGATTTCTGTTATTAATTATACATCTTAAGCGCCTTTGAAGAACGCTGCAGACTATCCTTCATCAGGAAGACATCATGTCTACATAAAAAGGAACATATTTAAGATCCAACTTATTGGCTCCAATAAATCAGAGCTTTCAGGAAAATCAACTCACTGTCCTATTGTATCATCATTATTATCATTATAGTTCTGCTCTCGTTTGTCTAGCGCAACATTCGTGTCTGATGTCAGTGCATCACTGTTGTTTCATAAGAACTCTGAAAGCAGAGCAGGGGTTGTGATTGAAGTCTAAGATCTGCCCCGGAGCTGTACTTTGAGGACAAAACCACGGAACCACAGATAATGCTTTACAGTCCACTAGTCTGAAGTGTTGTCATCAGATTTTCACTTTGTAGGATACTTGAAAAAGATTGTCATTCCAAGTCGCTTTAGAGCAAAAAGCATTGCGTTAATGTCAAATTGGAGACTCTCTTTGTAGTAAGTATGAATCAGACAGTGCATATTGTAAAGCCTATACCTGGGAAATATATTAACACATTACTTGTACAATTTCTAGACAGACAAACACGATTGACATTGTCCTTACTGTCATCAAGAGTAATCTGGTCTGAGTTTATGGAGAGAATACAAAAGCATCACAGTGTCAGGCGCACAATAAAAAGGAAACCACCTCTGTTGAACGGTCAAAGACGAGGAAAGCACGAGACAGAAGTTCAAACAGCAGAGCCTCTTCCTTGTCTACTTTCCACTCCGGCAAAGAGGTTTTAGGAGATGGAGGAAGGCATCTCCCTTTCATCCCTCACCACAGACAAACATAGACATATAAAAACATCCTTGTTGAAAAGTGGCAATAGTCCTTTTAATTCCAGACAAACCCAAAGTGAAGAAGTTAATTACAGAACAGGGGCAACCCAGCCCTTTAGAAAATTACACTTACAGTAAGACCTTTGAAGCAAGTGCATCCTTTATCCTATTCTGTCTTTTGTTAAATGTTTTGTCTCTTTTAAAACATGCCATTGACTGCTGTGGTTTCCAGTGGGTCTCAGTCTATTATCCATCCCTTTGAGCCATCAAAGGAATATCTTTCAAGCACCCAAAGATGGGCAGAAGTGTTTCAGTGCCCGTAAAATGTCTTGATTTTAAGTCGTTTTTCAGAATGATTGATAATTACTGTAGTCCAAGATTTGTAAATAGGACAAATGGAAAATTTGCAATGTAAACAAAAATATGCTGGAGCAGGTACATGAAGCTCTTATGGTGGTTGTTGTTCCTTGTGGTTTTAGTCTTTGATGGTTGAAAGAATGTACTCTGAGAAAGAATTAAGAAACACATTTTGCGGTAAATAAAGAATGCACAACGAGTTTTGTTGTCTTTCAATAAAACGTTGTGAACTTATAAACGGGTTCTTACTATGCAGTGCTCAAAATCAAGGCAGGTGCCTCTTTAGAAGCTGCTCCAAGTTGCCAAATGCCAGTAATCGTAACAGAATCATCAATCAACCTTGATGTAATTATACCACATTCAGGTAAAACTGTGAGTTCTTCCATGATGTAATTACCAAAATAAAAAGTAGATTTTTTTTCCATTTAATTAAAGAAGGTACCGTAACTGTTCTATCCGTTGTACACAAGTGTTGGAATACAACTTTCACTTACATTACTTTGAGATGTTAGTTACCGCCACTGATGAAAGGCGAACACAAACAATAATGTTTTTGACTTTGTGTGTATGTTTGTGTGCCAAATTATATCAGGGATCGCAGGAAAGATTTTATTTAACCTCAAGGTATTCAGGGGATGTAAAAAAACAGATGAGCAGTTATCAGTTAGTGAGGTTAATAAATTGTTGGTCTAGACTCTAAAAAATCTGTAAGCCCTGATGAGAATCCACCTTATTTATTAAGGCTGGCTGCTTCTATCCAGTGTTTCATCTTTAGTCAAAAGTCAAAGTCAAAGTCAACTTTATTGTCAGAACTGCAATATGTACAGGACATACACAGGACCGAAATTGCATTTCTCTCAGTCCCTCGGTGCAACAGTAACCATCTAAACACTAAACACTAAAACATTTAATACACATAAGCATAAAATAGTAAAAAAGTGTAACACTGTCCTGAGTTTTTTCATAATAGTATAAAAGTATGAAAATTAACACCAACACTGAAACACCAAACACCCCTAAAACACCAAACACCCAATGAACATAAGCATAAAATGAAATAATAAAAGTGTAATACTGTCCTGAGTTTTTGCATAGTAGTATAAAAAGTATAAAAAGTATATCTAATAAACTGAAGGTTCTAGCATTGACATTTGCAAAGAGTGGCACAGCAGCATATAAGTTAATGTACACAGTATATGTATGAGGTAGTTGATGTTGGTATAGAGGCAAAGTGGCATATGCAGTGAGGCACATAAGGCACATTTGGCATCCTTAGATAAGGCTAGTCAGAGAATGCTGTATATGTATCTGCAGTAGTGTTAACCTGTGCATAAGCCAAAACTCTGTTCGGGACACTTGGAAAACAAGCTTTGAACCACGCGTCCCCCTAGTGGGGTGTGCCTTTGCCTGCCGGCGTGCTTGGGGACCTCAATGTCGGGGGCTGGGAGCTTGGGCGTGTGTCTGCTCGGCCTGGTGGCTGCCTGGTGGGGCTCTGGTCCTGTTGGGCCTGGGCCTGAGGTTGTGCGTCCTCGGTTCCCGGGCCTTGGTGCCATGGCCTGGGGCTACGTCGGTGCAACAAGTTCCGGCGGGGGCCTGTGAGTATGTCGTTGTTGGCCGCGGGGGATCATTGTGTTTAGTCGCTGGTGGGGCTCTACGGTTCTCCCCTATGGTCGGACCTGGGGTGTGGGTGTGTGGCTCGTCCTGTTCGGAAGGCCCTGGGGAATCTGCGCTCGAGGTCTCTCTTGGGGTCTTGGGCTCTGGTCCCCCCTTTGTCTGCCTTGGGTCTTGGGGGTCGGGTCTCTGATACTTCGTGGTCACTATTGAATGTTCTACTAGAGAAGCCTTATACACTTATGCATGTTCACAACCACACACAAATAGATGCAGGGATGTATATGTGGGTATTGTATGTAGATATGTAGATGTATATGTGACTGCATATGCATGTACAGTATATGTATGTATGTATATATATGTAGGTATAGGTATATATATATTTATAGAAATCTACTGCAAAGCCATGAATACTCTAAGTCTTTTATACATATGTATTTTGTTCCTGTGTTCTGTCATGTTCTTTGCTGGTTTACAGACAGCGATCGGGTGTATTTGCCTTGTGCTCTCTTTGTGTATATTTATTATATTCTGTAGTCTTACTTTCCGTCTTTCCTTTCTTTCTATCCTATAAAAAAAAAGGAAAACAAGCTTTGTTCTACCCTTGCTGAAGGGAGGTGACCCCATCTCACTGAATAACTATTGACCAATCTCTAAACTCTGCATTTGAGCCAAGGTTCTAGAAAAATTGATAAACTCTTAAATCAAAATGTATTGTGACTCTTTTAACATCTTACTTCCCCATCAATCTGGTTTCACGAAACAACACAACACAATGACTGCTTCGCTGAAGGTTTAAAAACCTTCAGCGAAGCATTCGTTGTGTTGTGTTAAAATTATGTCGTTGAAGCATTGGATGCTAAGGATTATTGTGCTGCACTTTACTTAGACCTGTCTAAAGCTTTTGATACTGTGGACCATGACATCTTGTGTCATAAGCTCTCAGAAATTGGTTTCTCTGTTCACACCATTGGTTGTTGTCAGTGACCTGTCAGTGACTGAGCACCTGTGGAGGAAGTGGACGCGGGCACACCTTGGCTGCCGCTGCTCCTCGTACTTTTTGCTTTTTGAAACCTTTTTTATTACTTTCTGCTGTTTTTTTCACCGAGCCTTGTTGGACATTTCTACCTTTCTCGACTGCAGAGTGCGACAGGCGTAAGCCTGTGTACAGCACCTGTACAAGCGGACGCGGACATTTCTACCTTTCTTTGAACTTTTCTACCTTTCTTGAACGCAGAGTGCGGCAGGCGCAAGCCTGTGTACAGCACCTGTGTGGACATTTCTACCTTTCTTTGAACCTTTCTACCTTTCTGTGATTAAGTTTTGTGTTTTAGTTAGTTAGTTTTAGAGCAACTGTCTTTTCTGACTGCGTTGTGGATCTGCAAACATTATAAGTTGCCGGTCAAAGCAGATGACCGCTTGTCCTGAGCCTGGGTCTGCTAGAGGTTTCTTCCTTCTAAAAGGGAGTTTTTCCTTTCCACTGATGCCATTGTGCTTGCTCAGGATGGGAGATCGTGGCGAAGCCAAGATTTGACTTGTTTGCTGGAGTCATTAGATAGTAAACTTTACTAGTCTAACCGGAATTTTAATATTAGTAGGGGCTGCTAGCTCCCGCTAGCTTCAACACGAATTTAGCTTCGAGTATCACGTAGCTGCACTTATTGTTCGCTTACCTGCTGCCTCTCTCAACTTCCTGTGTCCTCTGGACTGTTCTGGACTCTCTCCTGTACTCCTTCAAGGTAATGCTCGTTCGAGTTACATCTCTCTGCTTCTTGTATATCTTTCTCGGAGCCGTGGGCCTGCTGCTAGCGGCTAGCTCTGTGTTAGCCTCCTCCGGCTCGTGGATGTTGACCTATTCCGCTTCGCAGTTGTTTGAACTTAACAACTGCTCCATTCCTCCTTCTATTTCCACCATCAAACAACTGGGACTTCTGCGTAGACCTCGTTACATCCATAGAAGCTCTCGAAAGAAAACTGTTTTTTCTCAAGCGAACTCTGATTCGATTAGTGCTGTCTGGACTGAGAGACGTGTCGCACCTCGATGGCGTCATCAGAACGCTGCGTCTGTAGGCCTTTGTAGTCCTCTGCGCACGAAGTGGCGAGGAAAACGTGGAGTGGACTTCAGTCTGCTTAAACCGGTTCAAAAAGCTCCTATTCCAACTGGTATTAAATTAGAACTTTTCAATGTGCAGTCTCTTTCCAACAAGTCATGTTTAATTCATGATCACATTCTGGAGAAGGACTTGGACCTCATGTGTCTTACAGAGACGTGGCACCAACCAGAGGTGTTCAGTTCTCTGAATGAGGCGTGTCCCTCTGGATACAGTTATCTGCAGAGAGCCCGCAGCACTGGCCGCGGTGGTGGTCTGGCTGTAATTTATCGCAGTAATTTAAAATTGTCTCATCTGTCTTCTCAGGACTTTTCCTCTTTTGAATGTCTGGCTTTCAGCTTCAAAGCCCCACTCCTGATGAATGTTATATTAATTTATAGACCTCCCAAACCGCATGTTTCATTTAACTCAGAGATGCATGACCTTCTCACTTTTTTCTGCACCTCCCCTGTGAAGACTATTTTTCTTGGCGACTTAAATATCCACGTGGACAATTCTTCTTCACCTCTGGCAACAGATTTTAAGTCTCTTCTGGACTCTCTTAATCTCACTCAACATGTTGACGCCCCTACGCACAGCAGGGGGCATACTCTGGATTTGGTGATTACAGACACTGTACTCATCAATAACTTATCTGTATATGACCTGGGTGTCTCAGACCACAGGGTCATCTCCCTGGAAGTGCCTTCATCTTCGCCTGCTTCAAATCCAAAACGACCCATCCAGTTCCGTGACCTTAAAAACATTTCCCTTGATGTTCTGTCTGCTGATCTTCACACCCTGACCGCTGTCAATCATCCTTCTGCAGATGACTCTGTGGATTACTACAACCAATCTCTTCGGGAGCTCCTGGACCTACACGCCCCCTTAAAGACAAGACTGGTGTCTTTCTCGCGCTCAGCTCCTTGGTACACTGATGAGCTGCGCAAGATGAAGGCAACTGGCCGTGCTATTGAGAGACGTGTAAAATCATCTGGTCTGTCTGTGCATAAGCAGGCATATAAAGAACATCAGAAAGCATACGCCTATTCTCTTAAAGAAGCACGCTCCAAATATTATTCTAACATCATCAACACCTGCCCTGGAAACTCTAAACAGCTCTTCTCCACAATCACTCGTCTGCTTAATCCCATTAAGCAAACTCTTGAGGACTCTGCTCAAAAATGCGACCTGTTTCTTTCATCTTTTAAAACCAAAGTTGACACTATCAGATCTCAGCTCCACAACCTCCCCGTTCTCAGTGTGCCACCCACCCGTCTGCATTCTGGGACCCTAAACAGCTTTGACGAAGTTGTTCAGAGTGAGGTGGAGGCCATCATCAAGAAAATGAAGCCTTCATCCTGCGCCCTGGATCCTTTCCCCTCGTCTCTCATAAAAACCAATCATTCTGCAATAGGCCCACTTATCACTCAAATAATAAATCAGTCTCTACAATCTGGTCATGTTCCACTGCCTCTAAAAACCGCCATCATTAGGCCTCTTCTGAAAAAATCTAATTTGGATCCCGACATTTTTTCTAATTACCGCCCAATTTCACACCTCCCTTTTCTGTCTAAAGTGCTGGAAAAAGCTGTTGCTGCTCAGCTGCAGGACCACCTACAACAACACTCCCTGTATGAGAAGTTCCAGTCTGGATTTAGGGCAGCTCACAGTACAGAGACTGCATTGCTGAGGGTTACCAATGATGTCCTCTTGGCTGCTGACACTGGCTCTCCCTCCATCCTTGTCCTCCTTGACCTCACTGCAGCCTTCGACACTGTGGACCATAATATCCTCCTCCACCGTCTTCATGTGGAGGTCGGTCTCTGCGACACAGTCCTGGACTGGTTCAAATCTTTCCTCTCCAATAGGCTGGAATGTGTTAGTCTTGGCAACGCCACGTCCCAGACAGTTTGTGTCTCCTGTGGTGTCCCTCAGGGGTCGGTTCTGGGGCCCCTGCTGTTTTCCCTTTACATGCTGCCTTTAGGTCAAATTATTAATCAGTTCAACATTTCTTTTCACTGTTATGCCGACGATACACAGCTTTACATCAGGACTGGAGCATCCTCATCTTCCACCTTGTCATCTCCATCTTCACTCACTGCCCTCTCTGCCTGCCTGGAGGCAATTAGGGCATGGATGAATCAGAACTTTCTTCAATTAAACTGCTCCAAGACTGAGGCCATACTGATTGGCACCCCTCACCAGGTACAAACATCTCCTATAACAAGACTTTCCTTTTCTGGACAAGACATCCCCCTCTCCACCTCTGTTACTAATCTTGGAATAAAAATGGACTCCAATCTTACATTTGAAAATCACATTAAGCATCTGTTTAAAACTTGCTTCTTCCATCTTCGAAACATCTCCAGACTTCGCCCATCCCTAACTTTTTCCGATGCTGAGAAGCTCGTCCATGCTTTTGTCTCCTCCAGGCTCGACTACTGCAACTCCCTGTTTATTGGAATCCCTGGCAAAAACCTTCAGAAACTTCAATATATTCAAAACAGTGCAGCAAGGATCTTGTTGAGAGTTCGTAAATTTGAACATATTACGCCAATTCTCCATAACCTTCATTGGCTTCCTGTTGCCTACAGAATTCAGTACAAAACTGCTCTCATTACACATCAATGCTTACACGGAACTTCACCAGATTATCTGAAGGATATTCTCATTCCATACTCATCCACCCGTTCGCTGCGGTCACAGAACAGCAATCTCCTTCACATTCCGAGAACCAAATTAAGGACCATGGGAGACCGGGCTTTCAGTGTGGCTGCCCCCCGCCTGTGGAACTCTCTTCCTGACTGTCTAAGAGCCCCACAGTCTGTGGTTGACTTTAAGAGCGACTTGAAGACCTTTCTTTTCGACCAAGCATACTCTACCTCCTCATGATTCTACTTTTGATCTTAGCTGATATTGTTATTGATTTTAAATGTTTTATTATTTGTTTTATTGTCTGTTTTATTGTCATTTAATTCTGTTGCTCCTTGTAGCACTTTGAGATTTTCATTAATGAAAAGTGCGTTATAAATTGAATTCATTATTATTATTATTATTATTATTATTGTTTCACTTTCTCTCAGACTTGAGACAATGTGTTCGACATAATGGTACTTCTTCCAGTTATTTAACGGTCAACAATGGTGTGCCACAGGGCTCAGCCTTAGGACCCACCCTCTTCACAATCTACATAGGTAATGTAGGTCAGACCATTCCTGATGCATCCTTACAATTCTATGCAGATGACACAGTTGTTTATTGTCGAGTTAACAGTTGCTAAGGATTTCCATCTTTTGCTTCCACTTTTGACATCATCCAGTCAGATTTGTTCAGTCTCAAACTTGTCCTAAACACAGCCAAAACCCAAGGGATGTTGTTTACAAACAGGAAGTTGGTCCCAGCAATTCTTCCTCTTATTTGATCCTCAAATGTCCCTATTGAACTGGTCAATTCTTACAAATATTTGCGCATCTTGGTCGATTTGCATCTATCATTTAAGCTTCATGTGGAAAACCTAGTAAGGAAACTGAAAGTTAAACTGGGATTCTTTTTCAGAAACAGATCATGTCTAACATTGAATGCTAGGAAACGCCTTGTAACTGCGACTTTCCTTCCCTCCACTGGTTACGATGACATTATTTGCATGAATGCTCCTACAAGCACCCTGCAGATGTTGGATGCTGCCTATCACGGTGCGCTAAGATCCATACTGGCTGTAAATACCATACCCACCATTGCACCCTGTATTCACTGGTTAACTGGACATTAATAACGTCACGTATACACTACATGGCATACAAAAATGTTGGCCAAAAAAAATGTACCTGGTATAATCTGGTGGCTCCATTGCAATCACTTAGAATTCAGTGAGATCACAACTGAAAATGTGCATTTGTTCACTAATTTCTTGTCATTTTGAGTTGCCAAATAGTCCCCAACAGTCACAACCAACACGTTCCTCGTGTTTTAGTGTGCTGTAGGGTGTTGTCAAATGTGCGTGTATACGAAGCCTCAAAGAGACACGGCCACGTCACGTAGACTCTCTCACTGGTACATGTTCATCTTTAAATCACTTCTTGGTCTGGTGCCTTCATACATCCTCCTACATGTCACTGCATGAGTGCAGCTACAGCATACGCTCTCAGGACATGATTACCTGCAGTGTTCCCTCAGTGAGGACTGAACTTCGCAAAAGGGCCTTCTCCTACTCCGCTCCTGTTTCCTGGAATATCTTGCTAAAAGATCTGAAGCTCTCAACCTTGACCTCTCTAAGTGGCTTCAAACATCTGTTATGTTCCTGGCAAAAACCAATGCAGACATGTTCCTGTTTTTAGTATTCTACATCACTTTACAACATAGCTGTTTTTTATACAATTTTTCATCAGTTCATCAGTTCTTCTCAATTTGTATGCTTCCTTTTATGATTGTCTACTGTTGTCTTTGTTGTCCACTATTGTCATCACTCATTGTTAAATTCAGTTCTCTCTTGTAAATGAGTCCCCAAGGCTCCATGGGACTAACCTGTATAAATAAAGATTGAATAAATGCATCACACAGGAGCAGGAGGCTTGACATCAAGCTTGAGACCACATTACATCTTTATCGTCCTCTCAAGCCACTATTGGCAATGCTCTGCCAGAGCTAAGCTGAGGTGTTGGGTTCACCAGTAAAGCAGCTTGATCTCCGGTGATCAAACACGTTTCGTGTTTCTCAAGCTTTCATCTAATCTCATAAAAGAAGAACCACTCTGTCAGATTGAGTCTGCCTGCGAAAGCATTTGGGCCTCTCGTGGCAATCTGATATCTACAACTTGATATTTTCACCCCTGAAAATACATGACAAAAATTTATTTTGAACTTAAATCCATTTGATTTGATTGAACAGATGAGTTTGATGCTGTCACCGTTAGAAAGTGAAGAAAGGATGCTTCACTATGTAAAGGGAATTTAAGCCTTATAGGGTTATGCTTGTTTGTGTTGCTCAAATCTAAATTTTGCCTGCGAAAAATTGGTGGCAGGAAGAAGACTCGGTGGAAGACCAATAAAATGTCTTAAACTATGGCAACTCAGAATGAAAGAGACGAACATCAAAGTCAAAAAGACTCAGTGTTTGATCTCCCGGAGTTATTTTTTTCCTCTCTTTTCAACAACGCTCTGGCCTGTTTACACTCTGGTCTTCATTATTCAGCTATGCCCTTTAAAATCATTAAAATCTATCCGAGTCCGACATGAAGGGAGACGACTGCGTTT
>JBBPBX010015378.1:17632-49550 GCA_038048925.1 Garcialebias charrua | reverse complement strand
ATGTTAAAAATGCAAAATCAATTCATTCATTCAACCTTTATTTATACAGGCTAGCCTCGTTGAGTCACGGGGACTCATTTACAAGAGGGACCTGTCTCACTCACACCAAACAACCATCCACTCTCACACTCACACCTAGGGTCAATTTAGAGTCACCAATCAGCCTAACAAGCATGTTTTTTGGTCTGTGGGAGGAAACCGGAGTACCTGGAGGAAACCCACGCATGCACGGGGAGAACATGCAAACTCCACCCAGAAAGGCCCCGGACCGGGATTTGAACCGGCAACCTTCTCGCTGAGAGGCAGCAGCTCTACCAGTTGTGCCACCGTGCTGCCCAATGTATACATTTAAGAAAAAGGTCGAAAAGGACTTGCTCAAAAACTATATATGATGTAGCTTAGTGTGTTTGTGTACAGTATTACAGTTAGATAAATTAGTAGATTTATTCATTTTGTGATGTAGTTTGAAGGTTATCATTGGTTGAACAAACTGTGAAATAAATAAGGGGCAGATATAATAAGATTTCATCTTCTTTCTGCTCCTTTCATTTTATCCTACTTGTATTCTTGTATCTGATGAAACTGTTTTGTATTGTTCTTTTAAAATGAATGAATGAACATCAAATCAAATCAAAAATAAGTCTGTATCTCTGTGTTTATCATTGTCCTGGCATTGTCTCCTCCTGTTGCCTCTGTCTCCTGAGTTCCTTGTGATTCCCTGAGTATGTAGTTTGCTGCCATGCGGACGCCATTTTGAAGAGTCCTAATGGTGAACTACTTTTTTAAATCCAGCAGATTTGACCAATTCGTGAAACTCTCAAGCTCAGAAAAACTTGTGCTATAACGTCAGCTATGAAATAAATTTTTTCTCAGCAAAGAAATAATTGTTTTACCGTGTTTTGTTGTAAAATCCTGGCTTCTTTGGCTGTCGCGGACGCCATTTTGAAGAGTGCTAATGTGGCGAAATTCTATTTTTAAATCCAGACGCGTCGCGTAGGCCCTGAGAAACATCCATAAGTTCACCCTCCATGTTAAAAAGTCTTCGTCTGACTCTTCGAAAACAAGCAATAAGGCTGCAGAGTAACACACTGGCTGCTAACTGCTATAGAGAGAGCACACACCAAGAGACTGAGGGGGACGCTTTTTTGTGACGGACCACATCCGGCGCTGCTCGTAAATACGTTATTTCGTTTTTACTGATAGATAATTAGTTATTAGCGGTACTGCATTTTAAATAAAAATAGCATAAATCCGCTTATGAATTATAAAACTTAGTCAATCCGCTGTAAAGCTAACAGATTATTTAGCTACGCTACAAGCGGATTAGCGCAACAGCGCTACCTAGCGGTCGGAGGCCCACCACTGTATATATATATATATATATATATATATATATATATATATATATATATATATATATATATATATATATATATATATATATATATATATTATATATATATATATGTATATAGGGGCCAAGATGGTGTAGTGGCAGGGGAACCGACTTGGGACCCGAAGGACCCAGGTTCGAACCCCAGTCACGGCATAACTTGTGGTGTGTTTGAGCAGCACATCTCATCCCAATTGCTCCCCGGCGCGCTTTCTATAGCTGCCCACTGCCCCACCTGGTGGTGATTGGGTTAAATGCAGAGTCAAATTTCGTCTTGTATGGAAACATACACAGATGACAAAAATGTGACATTATTATTATTATTATTATTATTATATATATATATATGTATGCATATACAGTGTATATATATATATTTTTTTCCTCATATGCATTCTTTCCTGTTCATAGATCTGACATTTTAATACATACAGGGCCTCTGGAAAAATTCTTATTTGTTGAAACGTTTAATCTTTTATCCAAAAGACTCTTCAGTCTTAGAAACAGCACCTTCTCATAGTGGATCATAGTTTGGTGACAGACAAAACTAGTTGTTCATATGCAAAATGAGGATCTTCAGCCCAAAAAGTTGATCTTTAGTGCCCTGATGCATGGATGCTTGCTGGGACACACTCACCACTCTCAGCAAGGACAAAACCATCATCATCCTCCCAGCAGATGAAAAAAGGTGCACAGTGATTTTGAACCAGAAATACTGGAATGAGAAAGTTATGACATTTAGTGACTTAACCACTTATGAGCTTCTGAAAAGAGATCCAGAAAGTGGTTACCAAAAGTTGATGAGTGCCTGAAAAAAATCACATTATGATGCTGTGTTCATCCGTGCTCATCTGCTCGCACAGACTCGTTCGTGCTGCTGTTCAGTGTATTGTTTTTATGCTATGCTTTATGCTTAGTGTGTTTTTATTAACATTTTTCTCAGTTAATACCTTAGATCTTATTACTGTTTCTCTTTTACATTTTAATACTTTTGTTTGATGTAACTGGGACCCTGTATATACAATTTTGTTCCATCACATGTACCACATGATGGAATGACAAATAAAGAACCTTGAATCCTTGAAAAATTTGGAGCAGGATAAGGCTGTTGACCGTATTCTGTTCCACAGACTGTACCTAGGAGAGGCCACGCCTAATTTGTATGGTTCAACTAAAAATCACAAACAAGGTGTACCATTAAGAGCAATTGTTAACATAATTAATTTAGTCACAATGTTTCCAAACATCTGGCGTCTGTACTCATCCCTTTAGTTGGCAGCTCAGAACATCACACACAGAACATCATGTGGATCAGGTGAGGGATGTCATCATGGAGACTGATGAAACAACGGTCTCTTTTGATGTCACATCACTATTTCTGCGCATTCCTGTTGATGAGGCAGTGGAGGTGGTCTGTTTAAGGTTAAAATGAGACACCACTCTGAGCAGCAGGACCACACTTTCCACAGAGCAACTGTTCCAACTCTTGAAACTGCAGTCAACCTACTTCACAAGGGGGGTCAATATTATGAGCAGAAACATGGGTGTGCTATGGGATTCCCAGCTTCTCATATTGTTGCAAACCTACATGGACGAGGTAGGATATTTTATCTGGAGCATGAGGACAGAGGAGGGGAATACACAAGGTTAATTTCAAAACCTGCAGACCGTGTCGACATGAATTACTTCCCCACTCGTTCTTCACAGTTTGGTCGGATTATTTCTTTATTTGAGACGTTTCTTTATATTTCTTCAATGGCTCTCTTCTCGCCTTGATGTTTAACTTTTCAAATGAATTCTCATTATTCACTTGTGTTCATTCCTCCTTTCTTGTTCTTGCCTGTTTTCCTTCCCTGCTACAGGACAAGGAGCCTCGCGGGATCATGCCACTGAAGAATCTCAGCATCAGGGAGGTGGAGGAGCCCAGGAAGCCTGTGAGTGTTGTCTCATTACAGACCAAAGCTTTCCTTTTAATATTTATATTGCTGTGTTTTTAGAAAACTACTTCTTGGCCTGCGTTGATTGTCTGCTGCTTGCCATCTCCTCCAGAACTGTTTCGAGTTATACAATCCCAATCACAAAGGCCAGGTGATCAAAGCCTGCAAGACAGAGGCGGATGGGCGTGTTGTTGAGGGCAACCATGTTGTTTACAGGATATCAGCACCCACACCTGAGGAGAAGGAGGAGTGGATTAAATCTGGATTTTTCTTTTAAAATTGATGGTATTGAAGTTCACAGAGTAAGCAAGGTGAAGTTTTTGGGTGTAGTTATTGATGACAAACTGTCGTGGAAACAGCATATAAAATCAGTTAAACTTAAGTTATCTAGATCTACTACAGTGCTGTACAAAGTGAAAGATTTGTTGAATGATAAAGCTCTTGTGGCGCCGTGGAAGCGCCACAAGCGGCTGGACAGAAAGCGGAAGCCAGCCCTGAGCCTCCCTTCTTCGCGCCCGCCGTGGAAACGCCACAAGCGGCGTGACAGAAAACAGAAGCGGGGTAAACGCAGAGGTGTCAGAGCTAGGCTAGCAGCTAGCCCACACAAACCGGTGATCCCATCCATGGTTTTGGCTAACGTGCGCTCCTTGGACAATAAACTGGATTATATACGCCTGCTACGAACGACACAAAAGACTGTGAGAGACTGCTGTGTGTTTGTATTCACGGAAACGTGGCTCAACAACAACGTTCCGGACCATGCTGTCCAGCTGGAGCAGCTAACATGCTACAGAGCGGACCGAACCCTCGAGGGAGGTAAGAGATGGGGAGGGGGGCTCTGTGTTTACATCAACAAAGCATGGTGCCTGGATGCTGCTGTGGTCTACAAACACTGCTCACATTTAGTGGAGTTCATGACTATTAAATGCAGACCGTTCTATTTACCGAGGGAGTTTACAGCTGTTTTGATTGTTGCTGTATATATTCCTCCAAGCTCCAACAGCAAAGTTAGAAGTGAGGCTTTGAATGAACTATATCTGCACATCAGTGAGCAACAAACAGCCCATCCTGATGCTTTTCTCATCACGGCTGGTGATTTCAACCATGCAGATTTAAAGAGTGTATTTCCAAAAACATACAAAAACATAAACTTTGCAACAAGAGGAAACAACACACTGGACCAAGTTTACACCACCATGAAAAATGCCTACAGAGCCCTCCCCCTCCCCCACATTGGTGCTTCTGACCATATCTGTGTTATGCTAAAGCCCGCATACAGGCCGCTGGTGAAAGTCACAAAACCAGTCCGCAAGCAGATACGAGTGTGGCCAGAGGGGTCTTCAGAGGCACTCCAGGACTGTTTTGACACCACAGATTGGGGTATGTTCAAAGAAGCTGCTACCACAAACAACAACACATGTCTCCAGGAGTACTCAGACACTGTATGTTCATACATCGCCAAGTGCATTGATGATGTTACCAACCTCAAAACCATCACTGTTCGGGCTAATCAGAAGCCATGGCTGACAGCTGAGGTTCACAGACTCCTGAAAGCCAGGAATGCTGCCTTCAAAGCGGGAGATCAGGTGGGCCTGAAGGCAGCCAGAAAGAACCTGGCCCAGGGCATCAGTGAGGCCAAGGAGCAGTATTCCAGGAAAATAGCTCACCGTTTCAAGGACAGCAAGGATACACGCAGTCTGTGGCAGGGAATACAGACCATCACAGACTACAACCCCCCCCCAGACCTGTGACAGCTCAACCTCTACGCTGAATGAACTGAATGAGTTCTTCGCTCGGTTTGAGGCAAGTAACAGCACACCTGCACATAAACTCCCCCCCTCTCCTGATGGCCAGGTGCTGGCGCTGTCCTCAGACAGCGTAAGGCGATCATTTATCAAGATTAATGCCCGGAAGGCCTCTGGTCCTGACAACATACCTGGTCGTGTGCTGAAGGACTGTGCAGGGGAACTCGCAGCGGTCTTCACGGACATCTTTAACATCTCACTGAGCCAGGCCATCGTCCCCACCTGTTTCAAAGCCACCACCATCATCCCTGTCCCAAAGAAGGCAACGCCCGCATGTCTCAATGACTATCGCCCAGTAGCACTCACCCCCATCCTGATGAAGTGCTTTGAACGGCTAGTCATGAAAAGCATCACATCTGTCCTCCCTGCCTCCCTGGATCCCTTCCAATTTGCATACCGACCTAATCGCTCAACCGACGATGCCATCTCCTCTGCCCTCCACACAGCTCTCACACATCTGGACACGAAGGACTCTTATGTTAGAATGCTGTTCATCGACTTCAGCTCGGCATTCAACACCATCATCCCCCAACAGCTCATCCATAAACTGGACAGTCTGGGGCTGAACACCTCAATGTGTAACTGGCTGCTAGACTTCCTGACCGGGAGACCACAGACAGTACGGATCGGGAGTAACACATCTAGCACCATCACATTGAACACAGGGGCCCCACAAGGATGTGTGCTGAGCCCCCTTCTATTCACCCTGCTAACACACGACTGCACACCATCGTACAGCTCCAACCACTTCATCAAGTTTGCGGACGACACAACAGTGGTGGGTCTCATCAGCAACAACGATGAGACGGACTACAGGAACGAGGTGAGCCGCTTGGCCTTGTGGTGCGGACACAACAATCTCACTCTCAACGTGGAGAAGACAAAGGAGATTGTCGTGGACTTCAGGAAGAGGGATGCACAACATGCCCCTCTGACCATCAACAGCACCGCAGTGGAGAGAGTGGACAGCACCAAGTTCCTGGGAGTGCACGTCTCAAAGGACCTGTCCTGGAGCAGGAACACTGCAGCACTGGCCAAGAAGGCTCACCAGCGCCTCTACTTTCTCCGCAAGCTGAAAAGGGCTGGAGCTTCAACCTCCATCATGTGCACCTTCTACAGGGGAGCCATAGAAAGTGTCCTGACAAGCTGCATCACGGTGTGGTTTGGTGCATGCACTGCATCCTGCCGCAAGAGCCTCCAGCGCATCGTGAAAGCAGCTGAGAAGATCGTCGGCACCTCCTTGCCCTCACTGCAGGACTTACACAGCAAACGCCTCACTCGGAAAGCCCACTGCATGGCAGGTGATCCCACACACCCACTACACAGCCGCTTTAGACTGCTGCCATCAGGGAGGAGACTGAGGAGTCTCCAGGCTCGAACCAGCAGACTGAGAGACAGCTCTGTTCATCAGGCAGTCAGAATGCTAAACACTCTGCCTGCTCTGCCTCCCCTCCCATTTGAACTGCCTTAACACAAAAAACTTTCTCACACATTATCACTCAACACAAAGATTTTAACACTGGACTCTGTGTCATCAAACGGGTTATTCACTAAACTCTCGGTCATGTGCTCATTCAGTTTGCACTACTTCTCATATTTGCACTAATGTTTGTATTACATTACTGCCTATAGTCATACTACTGTTTACATTCACTGTTTACATTTATTAATACTGTTTACATTTATTACTACTGCTTTACATTTATTACTACTGTTTACATTTACACTACTTTTATCTACACTACTGCAGATACATATACAGCATTCTCTGACTAGCCTTATCTAAGGATGCCAAATGTGCCTTATGTGCCTTACTTCATATGCCACTTTGCCTATATACCAACATCAACTACCTCATACATATACTGTGTACATTAACTTATATGCTGCTGTGCCACTCTTTGCAAATGTCAACGCTAGAAACTTCAGTTTATTTTATAGATATACGTTTTATACTTTTTATACTACTATGCAAAAACTCAGGACAGTATTACACTTTTATTATTTCATTTTATGCTTATGTTCATTGGGTGTTTGGTGTTTTAGGGGTGTTTGGTGTTTCAGTGTTGGTGTAAATTTTCATACTTTTATACTATTATGAAAAAACTCAGGACAGTGTTACACTTTTTTACTATTTTATGCTTATGTTTATTAAATGTTTTAGTGTTTAGTGTTTAGATGGTTACTGTTGCACCGAGGGACTGAGAGAAACGCAATTTCGGTCCTGTGTATGTCCTGTACATATTGCAGTTCTGACAATAAAGTTGACTTTGACTTTGACTTTGACTCTGTATCTGTTATATAATGCAATTTTTGTTCCACATTTAATTTATTGTGTTGAAGTTTGGGGAAAGGCGTGTAAAACCATAACGAAGCCTATTTTTATTTTACAAAAAAGAGCTGTGAGAATTATTACAAGAAAGCCTTACTGTCATCCGTCGAATATATTATTTCAACAACTTAAGTTGCTAAAGTTTTATGATTTAGTGGACTACAATATTTTGTTGGAAATGTATAGAGCCCATAATAATGTACTGCCTTCAAATGTTCAAATGAAATTTGTAAAGAGGACGAGCTGCTATAGTCTTAAGGGAACCGAGATTTTTGCAAAACCTCAGCATAGAACAAGCTTAAAGGGACAGTCTGTTTCAATACAAGGAGTTGATTTGTGGAATGGTTTAGGAAGTGAAGTTAAATCTGCAAAATCAGTGCTTGTGTTTAAAAAAATTATTAAAACTAAATTGTTAACAAAATACTAAAAATTTCTTTAAATTGTTTGTTGTACTAGAACATTTTAGAATTGAAATGAGTTATTCTTTTGGTTCGATTGCTTATTGACGACTATTGTTGGAGTGAATTGTTTGTATTGATTTTGTTTTTTGTTTTGGAAAAAAGGGGCAGGTTTAATAAGATTTCTTCTTCTTCCTGCCACCTTTCATTTTGTTTTTTTCTTGCTTTTAATATTACATGTATGAAGGTTTTGTTCTTTTAACACAATGTAAAATGAATTAAAAAATTTAAAAAATCTATCAAGTAACAGTCTTCTTAAAAACGGTGTCAAAGACTGTTTGTACCATCATCCTTTGAGTTTTACTTTTTTCCTTCAGAATAAATTGACTAAATCTCAAATGCTGATTTCATCAGTCTAGGCAGGTGGAATTCCAGGTTTTCCCTCAAGTGGAAAACATTTTTTGTTTGTTTTAAAGACTCCAACTACCGGGTGAAAAAACTCAAGTCAACATTGCTCTGAGTTCTCTGTAAAAGGTTCAAAAGCTGCTCAGACATGGCTCAGTTTTTAATCACAGAAATAATGCCAATATGGTCAAAAAAACAAAAACAGAGCAAGGAGCTCATCAAAATGCCAATAAGTTGTAGACGTACAACCAGTGAATACTTTCTGAAAGTTTCATTAAAATTGGTCCCGTGGTACATGAGATATTATGCTAACAGACAGCATATAGTTTGAAATATATGAAGGGCATGATGTAAACCAGCAAACTTGAGATCAGTTCATTCACAGAGATGGAGGGAAACAAACCACAGCTTGAGTTTCACCGGGGGGGAAGAACTTTTCAGAGGAGATAAAAAGCTTTTTATGGAAAGTATTATTTTAATTTACTGTCAACAGAGAGATAATCTCAGAGCCAACACATTTTCTGTGTCTTGAATCAAAAAAACACACTTTCACGAGGCTGGAACAGTTCGTTTGCTTGTACTGTGTTGTATTTGTAGATTAATCAATGTATTATAAATGTTAAGTCTTGACTTTTGGGGAAAAAAACTAAAGAAAACTCCAGATAAGAGATTAAGAAGGGGAAATTAATAAATTTGTGTCACATATAAAACAGTCCTGCATCGCTTTGCTTCGCTTTGAATGAGAACATGCGGCTGCTCGCTAGCTGCACTGGGACAGGTGGGGGCGTAGGTTAGGGGCCAAAAACTCTGCCCCTTCTGTTCTCTGATTGGTCCGGTCAAAATTCTACCGGAGAAATCGTTGTCTATGAGAGAAGTCCCAGACTGTGCAGTGAAGGGAAATGAGAATTGAGCGGAGCTGTGCAGGAAGGCGAGGGCCAGGCTAGGATACTCACTTTCTCCACAATAAAAAAAAAATGCATGAGCCTAAACAGTTCATTGTTTTAGTTTTATAAATATTGGCAAAATAATGTTGTTGTTTTTTTTGTTTTTTTTTTACAAGAATCCAGTCTTCTCTGATAGACTTGCAACCTGGATACTGGCACCAATGACCCCCTACAACCTGAAAAGTAAGATCCTAAAGGTTGCAGACCCCTGTTTCACAAATCAGAAAAAGGTTTCACAAAGCTCAAACTTAGTTTTATATATTCTTCTATTAGTCTAGAACAGGGGTCTGCAACCTTTAGGATCAAAAGAGCCATTTCTGTCCCTTCCGTTCACTAAATTAAACATGTCCAGAGCCGCAAAACCTGCTACAATTGTCATTTTCAACTGGTGGCCCATGGGCCACTTTACGTTTCTGGCCAGTAGGCGTGAAATTATAAAACTAAAAACATCCAATGGTTGTTAACATTTATTTTTGAGACAAAAGAAAAAATGGCATTCCATCCATCCATCCATCCATCCGTTATCTTTACTCGCTTCTTACTTTTCAGGTTGTAGGGGGTCATTGGTGCCAGTATCCAGGTTGCAAGTCTATCAGAGAAGACTGGATTCTTGTAAAAAAAAAAAAAAAAAACAACATTATTTTGCCAATATTTATAAAACTAAAACAATGAACTGTTTAGGCTCATGCATTTTTTTTTTATTGTGGAGAAAGTGAGTATCCTAGCCTGGCCCTCGCCTTCCTGCACAGCTCCGCTCAATTCTCATTTCCCTTCACTGCACAGTCTGGGACTTCTCTCATAGACAACGATTTCTCCGGTAGAATTTTGACCGGACCAATCAGAGAACAGAAGGGGCAGAGTTTTTGGCCCCTAACCTACGCCCCCACCTGTCCCAGCGCAGCCAGCGAGCAGCCGCATGTTCTCATTCAAAGCGATGCAGGACTGTTTTATATGTGACACAAATTTATTAATTTCCCCTTCTTAATCTCTTATCTGGAGTTTTCTTTAGTTTTTTTCCCCAAAAGTCAAGTGTTCGCTCCCTCCTCCCTCCTCCTCCTCCTCTCCCTCCGCTGAACAAGGAAATGCCTCAGGTTGTCACGAGAGAATTAAAGTCAGGTTTTAAGTTGCTGCCCGAGTCCCATCAGATTTCCTGGTCTTCTGGTGTGTTGGACCAGCGATCCATGGTTTTATTTTATTAGGACGTTTTATTAACATATAAACACAATATGCAACGGAGCGAGAGAAAATTCAGCAGGAGGCGGAGCTGAAGTCAAGTTCAGCAGACCACGGGGGAGCAGCCATCAGCAGAGGCCACGCCTCCAGCAAGAATTGGTTGTCAATGGAGAGGTCCCAGACCCTTGTCTGAAGCGAAGTGAAGGACAGGGTCTGGTTTTAACCAGGCTATGAGTATCCTAGAAGAAATAAAGCATGAAGTTAAAGCGAGTATAATTTATTCTATGTACTAGTATCCACATATTTGCAAATTAAATTACAGGAAAACTGCTAAAACTACTTTTTTTGTTTGTTTTGGGTACAGTATAACATCCTATAAAATTCAGTTTATGTTAATTTTGGTCAAAACTTGCAAGAGCCAATGCGGAGGGGCCAAAGAGCCGCATGTGGCTCCAGAGCCGCAGGTTGCAGACCCCTGGTCTAGAATAATATAGTCCTGGTTTGAAGAGTCCAGGGGCCTCATGTATCAACCATGCGTGCGCACAAAAACATTGCGCACGTCACTTTCCACGCAAAGTGGCGTATGTATCAAATCTGATATGAACGGGAATATCTGCGCTTCCACGTACAAATCCACGGCTGCTCCCCTGCTTGCGTACGCACGTTTCTGTGGTTATTGTTCCTTTGGCGACACTTACAGGTTATTCAGAGAAACTGTGTCCATGATATGAAAATAATCATAAATCCCACCAAACACACATGATTAACAATTATTACATCCACATGGACGCAATTAGATGAGTGGATATAAAAGCATGCGCCAAATAGTGGCAACGATATTGACAACAATGAGATGTGATTTCTTTAAATAAGAAGTTAACCAAGCTGTACCAACACGCCTACGTTTAGGTCAGTGTGTAGCGCGGTTGCCTTTAGTTCCAAAGGTCATGAGTTCGAATCTCGCATGGTACAACGTTTCTCTTTTTTTTTTTCGTTCCAGATTTAAATACACATGAAAACTATTTACAAAACAAGAAATCGTCTGCTTCCTTTCATTTCATGTATTGTTCTATTTCTTGTTGTTTTATTAAATAGTTTTCCTGTGTTCTTTAAATCTGGAATGAAAAAAAAAACGTTGTACCAAGGGGGAGTCGATCTCACGACCTTTGGGACGAAGGGCGGGCGCGCTCACCACTAACCTATACAGGCATGTTAGAGCAGATGGGTCAACTTCTTGTTTAAAAGTGGATGGTATGTTTTGCGCTAGGCGTGCCGAATAAAACCTTTTTCCGTGCTTCTCTGCCTCACTCAGAAGTGATTCCTGTTCACAGTCCGTGAAGTTCCTCTTTTTTCCACGTTCCGACATGATTTGCAATGGAGCAGAGACGACATTCCTGTCGTGCATGGCATATTTGAATGACTTTGCATATTCATACGGAGGCGTGTCAAAGGCGGAGTCGGCCACTCTCTCATGTGCGCTGAATTCCACGTTGATTGTGTTGTACATAAGGAATGTGCGTGGATACCGGTGTACGCACAGTTTGATAATTCTGGATTTTTTTGTGCGTGGACACTTTTCTGGATTTGTCCGTACGTGACTTTTCAGTAAGAAATCTACGCAAGTCTTTGTACATGAGGCCCCAGGGGCCTCATGTACAAAGACGCGTGGATTTCTTACTGAAAAGTGCCGCACGGTCAAATCCAGAAATCTGCGTACGCACAAAAAAATCCAGATGTATCAAACTGTGCATACGCCGGTATCCACGCACATTGCTTTTGTACATCACAATCAACGTGGAATTGAGCGCACATGAGAGAGTGGCCGACTCCGCCTTTGACACGCCTCCATATAAATATGCAAATTCATTTAAATATGCCCTGCACGTTAGGAATGTCATCTTTGCTCTATTGCAAATCATGTCGAAACGTGGAAAAAAGAGTAACTTCACGGACTGTGAACTGGAGACACTTCTGAGTGACGTAGAGAGGCACAGAAGAAGGTTTTGTTTGGCACGCTCAGCGCACAACAAACCGTCCACTTTTAAATGAGATGTTGACCCAACTATTTTAACATGCCTATAGGTCAGTGGTTAGCGTGCCCGCCTTTCGTCCCGAAGATCATGAGTTCGAATCCCGCATGGTACAAAGTTTTTTTTTTTATAAATTCATTCCAGATTTAAAGAACACAAGAAAACTATTTAGAATGAACAACATGAAATGAAACTATACATGAAATGAAGGCAAAAGAGGATTTCATGTGGTTTTTTTTAAATAGTTTTCTTGTGTTCTTTAAATCTGGAATGAATTAAAAATAAAGACAAACGTTGTTTTCATTTAAATACACCCTGCAACAGAGGAATGTCGTCTTGTCCCATCATGCATCACGTTCTTCAACTGCTAAAACAGCTAGAAATGAACAAAAAACAAGAATTTAAGCTGTGCAGAACTATTCAGTCTTTCTGTTTTTTATATTTTTTGCAGGTTGTATTCTGATTGCGTCCATGTGGATGTAATAATTGTTCATCATGTGTGTTTGGGTGGAAATGATCATTATTACCCCATCATGAACAGTTTCCAGAATCACCTGTAGGTGTCGCCAAAGGAACACAAACCACAGAAACGTGCGTACGCCTGGACTGGAGCTGGCGTGGAAATGTACTTGGATGCGCACATATTCACGTTCAGTTCAGTTTTGATACATACGGGGTTTTGCGTGGATAGTGACGTACGCACGGTTTTTGTGCGCACGCACGGTTGATACATGAGGCCCCAGGTGTTGTGGTTTCTGAGCTGGACCAGTTCTAATATGGTGCAGTAGCCTAAAAATGATAAAAAAAATAAAAAAAAACTTTGTTGAAGTTTCACAAATCAGAAAAAGGTTTCACAAAGCTCAAAATATCCTTCTATTAGTGTAGAATAATCTAGTCCTGGTTTGAAGAGTCTAGGTGTTGTAGTTTTTGAGCTAGAGCAGATTAAACCCGCTCAAGGTACTGAAAAATTAGTTGTAATATCCCTTTAGTCATTTGCCGAATTGGAAGCTGGAATCGGAAGCTAACTTCAGCTTCGTATTCATTCAACCTTTATCTAGTCAGGTAAATCTTATAGAGCCTCATGGGCTCATTTACGAAAACGACCTGCTAAAACTAAAGAACGATTTTGTTTTATCAGCATTTAGGACAAGTTTGAGACGGAACGTGCTCCCTCTGCTTCACCAAAACAAACGGACGCTTCCATAAAGCTTTCACGTCCGTTCAAAGACACGAAGGTATTTATTTTCAAAACAAGAGCAACAGCGCGAACTTTGCGTCTCTACACACTGCGGCGTCGAGAAGCAAGCTTTTATTCTGAAAGTCCAAAACAGGAAACGGTGGCTGTCTGCTTCTGTAACTCGCCATTGCTAGACTGCTTTACGGAGGGGAAGTCCAGTCAGAGAAGCTCAGTGCTGCAGTTGTATCTAACCAACCAATGGGCTGCCATTGTACACCGATGACGCCTCTCCTCATTTGCATTTATTCTTTTCCCAAGTTTGCGTGAAATGAATAAGAAAATAAGGAAATACTAAATAAATAAGGGAAATAAACAAATGGGAAAATGAAAAGTTTTTCAAACAGATGTTGAATGAAAAATAGGTGAAAGAAAAATGGGTAAAAAAAAGGGATTGTATGAGAAATTGATTAATGAAAATGGGAAATACCAAATCAGGTAAATGGAAAAAGACAAAAGAAAAACTTGTTAAATTGAAAAATAGGTGAATGACAAATTGATTAAGTAAAAATGGGAAAATAGGTAAATGACAAATTGATTAAGTAAAAGTGGGAAAATAGGTAAATGAAAAATTGATTAAGTAAAAATGGGAAAATAGGTAAATGAAAAATTGATAAATGGGAAAATAGGTAAATGAAAAATTGATAAATGGGAAAATAGGTAAATGAAAAATTGATTAAGTAAAAGTGGGAAAATAGGTAAATGAAAAATTGATAAATGGGAAAATAGGTAAATGAAAAATTGATTAAGTAAAAGTGGGAAAATAGGTAAATGAAAAATTGATAAATGGGAAAATAGGTAAATGAAAAATTGATAAATGGGAAAATAGGTAAATGAAAAATTGATTAAGTAAAAATGGGGAAATAGGTAAATGAAAAATTGATTAAGTAAAAATGGGAAAATAGGTAAATGAAAAATTGATAAATGGGAAAATAGGTAAATGAAAAATTGATTAAGTAAAAATGGGAAAATAGGTAAATGAAAAGTTGATTAAGTAAAAGTGGAGGTAAATGAAAAATTGATTACGTAAAAGTGGGACAATATGGAAAAATAGGTTAATGAATGACAAATAACTATTTATTTCACCATTTTATTTATTTATTTAATGTTGGCTAAAACGGCTCCCCATAAAGAATAACTTTCTGTCAGTTTAAGATTATTTGTTATTTGCATGAGCAATGCTACTCTTCAATATGTTGAATGGTCATTGTTAATGTTCATATGGTTTATTCTTAATATGTGGACACATGAATCAAAACTCTGTCTAAAGTTGAAGAACATGTCAGATTGTACTCCAGTTTTGTTTAGAAGTTAGAAAACTGCTAATCAGGTCATTGTAAAATCTGGCGCCTGTTTTCTGTCATCTCTTAAAACAATCTTTCTCTGTTATCCTGAAACAACCTTCACACTTTCTGACATCTTTAACCTCAAGTAACTCCCTCCCACTGGTCGAACGAACCAATGAGGGTAGTGAGTCCTACTGATGTCAAACTCCCTTTAAAAGTTCCATTTCCTGTTTCTTCCCCATCTGCTGGAGAAGTTGAACTACGATGGTTCTCCTAGAGGCTGTATGAATGCCAGTCAAAATGAAAATGACTTCATTCTATCAGCAAGGGTTCACCGCATGTTAGCTGTGAACCCGACCTCGAGCTTAGAGCTCCACTTTGAAAGAAAATTCCTTCGAGGACTATTTTATCTTGAAAAGCCAAACCGGAACTACGGACTTCAGCGAGCTGCTGGATAATGGACACGCTGGAAAACTAAAAAAAACGTAGCCGGATGGACGATCTGTGCACGTTTCAGGTTGGTCCACTTTGCCTGAACTGGGGACCGAGAATCTTCACAAAAGATATAAAGTCTATGTTCATTAGCGACCGGAGTCTAGCGGACGCCGAATGAAGAGTGTGCCGTTTCTGGTTAAACACTTCAAGATAATACCCCTCCTCATCTTTTCCTCCATCTTTCTTCCTCCTCCTAAACTTCTTATTTATCCATCTTCGCCAGAACTTTAAGCTAAAAGCTTGCAGATTACTTTATTTTAAGACCTTATAATTTAATCTGTTGTTCCTTGAAAGATACGTCGATTAGTGAAGTTACGGACGCTTGATTTCTGACTGTTTGATATTTTTTGAATTTATAGGAAAAGTTGATTAGACCAATCCACTGTATATATGATGTTGATTAATGATTTGTTTAAATAAATGGTTGCATCTCTGATGGATCAAATATAAATACATCTCATTATCACTCATATCCTTTCATATGATTGCACGATTTATTGTTAAATCCCTGAAAAAGAAGAGAATCCGTGAATTACTATTCTCACTTGAACGAGTGTTGAATAAGTAATTAATTAAAGTAGAAGTGTGTCAGGTAACTCTGACCTCGTCTTTTACAACACCTAGGCTTAACCTTAAAAAATCACTTTGTTTACCATCCTCAGAGTGTAGGATTGATTGAACGGACAAACGGAACAGTGAAAAATAGGTTGAGAAAGACTATGGACACTACAAACCGTCCATGGCCAGAACGCCTAGACTTGGTTAAGTTATATGTAATAATAATAATAATAATAATACATTTTATTTGTAGGCGCCTTTCTTGGCACTCAAGGTCACCTTACATCAACAATCATAAAAACAGACACAATATTATATACACAGTAAAAACAAGTAAAAAAATAATAAAATAAAAAATAAAAATAAGACAATGCAGTTGCAATCATAGTGCATAGGCTACTTTAAACAGGTGAGTTTTGAGTTTGATTTTGAAATGTGGCAAAGAGTTTGTGTCGCGAATATCAGGTAAGAATGAGTTCCAGAGCTACGGAGCAGAGCAGCTGAATGCTCTGCTTCCCATATTAACAAGACAGGCAGTGGGAACAATGAGCTGAATAGAAGAAGAGGCTCTGAGGCTACGAACAGGTGTAGCAATTTGAACAATGTCTGAAAGGTATGGTGGAGCGAGGTTGTGGACAGCTTTGAATGTAAGGAGGAGTATTTTATAATTGATGTGATATGGGATGGGAAGCCAATGAAGCTGTTGTAAAACAGGTGTGATGTGATGGATTGAGGGGTCCATGTAATGATATGGGCAGCTGAATTTTGGACCAGTTGTGAATATGAGAATCACTCCAACATCCAATGGTCTGACTTCTTTTGAAATAATCCATGGCAGACCATACAGAATGCCTCTCTTCTCACTAGACCTGCAGAAAGCAGAAGAAGAGCAGACTTTAGCAGATTACATTATAAAAACACTTAAGGAAAAAGAAGTGTTTAAGACAAATTTACTACCTTCTGATTCTCTATCTCCACAGGAAGAAGTGACAGCAGTAAAACCTGGCGACTGGGTCTTCATCAATGTCATTAAAAGGAAAACACCATACCATACCATACAATTTTATTTATAAAGCACTTTAAACAGGAACAAGTCCACACCAAAGTGCTGGACAAACAAACACGCAACAGGCAACACAGACAATGAAGTACAACACGAAAAACATAAAAACATTGCAGATCATAAATCAAACGATCCAATACAAATCAGCTGGCATTGAAAGCGATGGAGTAGTAGTGAGTTTTTAACCGGGATTTGAAAACCGAGAGGGAGGGGGCCTGTTTGATGAGCAGCGGTAACTCGTTCCAGAGTCTTGGGCCTGCTACAGAGAACGCCCTGTCACCCCTGCGCTTAAGGCGAGTTTCTGGAACTATTAAGAGTACCTGATCCTCTGACCTCAAAGCACATGGAGGGACATATGGGTGTATCAGATCCGAGAGATAGGCGGGGGCGAGACTGAAACTTAGGCCAGTCCACGCTGGGAAGGCCCGTATCAAATACTGCTGAGTACGACCACTGCTGTGAAAATTGTTGAACGACCCAGTTGGATACATCTCAGTCACTGTAAGTTGCAGAAAGTACTAGACCCTTAAAGGTCATTGGAGCAGAGGGGAAGTCTGGCATAAAAATAGGGTGTGTCTTTTTAGTGGCCGTCATCTCAAAACCAGTGAAGAACTGAAGATCCCTGCTCTGTTAGGACAATTTGGGTTCCTAGTATTTCTGTGTACTTAGCAACAATGGGAGCACCACAAACCAGGTGGACTTTCTGTTGTGTAGTGACTGTAGCATGTCTTCTTGACACCTCAAAAGGACTTCAACCTTTGCATGATGACGAGGCAGACTGGTTACAGAACCTCTCTCCTAACCATGATAGTGATGGAAACCTGTGGAAAGCTTATCTCCAGTACATGAAAGAAAGTCACACGAAGGAAGGCTGTTATGCCTGTTCTGCTCTGCCACACAACTATCACCAACCAACTTTCCATGTGTAACTCATGACTACCAATGAATCCAGGTGTGCCTACAACCTCTCCTTAGGCAACTCACATCATAACTTTGTTGAGTGTCAAAATACAACTCTGCAAAGCCTGAACTGGACTATGACCTCTACTCCACCCAACTTACTGGACCAGCATGCCGCCAGATCAAAGGTACCCTCTGTGTTTCATCCCATCTTCAACCATAACGTACTTCACAATCAACAACACGACTGATGATGTCACTTTGACAACTATACCAACCCCAGGGCCTTTCCTGGGAAACACCACAGGCTGTGATGTCACCCTAGACTTCCTCAGACATGAAACCCTACAACCTAAAAGCTCCAGTATGTCAACAGTGGCCCTTAATGACACCATGTGGCTGTGTGGTCATCGCTTGTACCCTTTTCTACCACACTGGTGGACTGGTGTCTGTGCCCCTGTCTGGGTATCAGATGGCTCAATCTTCATCCACCATGACGGAATTCCAATCCTCACTCTCATCGTCTTCATCAAAACACCTGCGAAGGGGAAAGAGAGAAGTATTAGACTTTGCACCACACGACCCCATGGGTGGCTCCAACGTTCCATGTGAGCACAGATATTGGAGCGCCTGGAACCATGCTTTGCACTCCCTTTTTCCATGGGTTGTAGTGACCAAAGTTGCACTGTATGTGGAGACTTTATCGTACAGATTCCACTCCTATGTGAACCTTTCCCTCATCGTGGACAAAGGTCAAAATGAGGAAATTGCCGCGCTGAAACTGATGGTACTACAGAACAGGATGGTGTTGGACTTGCTGACCATAGTACAAAGAGGTACTCGTGCCTTCATCGGGAATAAATGTTGCATTTATTTTATGTCCCAGGTGACAATGACACCCACAGCGACAAAGCCATGACATCCCTAAGGAACCTTCAAGCTGCCCGTGCCAAGGATTCTACAGGCATGGGAAGCTCCCTCTGGGAATGGCTCACCTCAGGACCATGGTGGCACCTCCTCTTGAAAATCTGCATGCCAGTCCTGACAATATTGTTTCTGTTCTGCCTGCTATTTACTTGTGTAGTACCATGTCTGAAAAACATGATGAAAGCTTTTACAGGTGTTCTAATCAGCCTACACCAAATTCATTTTGATTTAAATGATGAAGATTACACCCCACTGAAGCTATCCATCCATCCATCTTCTTCCGCTTATCCGAGGTCGGGTCGCGGGGGTAGCAGCCTAAGTAGGGAGGCCCAGACTTCCCTCTCCCCAGCCACTTGGAGCAGCTCCTCCGGGGGAATCCCAAGGCGTTCCCAGGCCAGCCGAGAAACATAGTCCCTCCAGCGTCCTGGGTCTTCCTCTGGGTCTCCTCCCGGTGGGACATGCCCGGAACACCTCACCAGGGAGGCGTCCAGGAGGCATCCTAACCAGATGCCCGAGCCACCTCAACTGGCTCCTCTCGATGTGGAGAAGCAGCGGCTCTACTCCGAGTCCCTCCCGGATGACTGAGCTTCTCACCCTATCTCTAAGGGAGAGTCCAGACACCCTGCGGAGAAAACTCATTTCAGCCGCTTGTATCCGAGATCTCGTTCTTTCGGTCACAACCCAAAGCTCATGACCATAGATGAGGGTGGGAACGTAGATCGATCGGTAAATTGAGAGCTTTGCCTTTTGACTCAGCTCTCTCTTCACCACGACAGACCGGTACAGCGCCCGCTTCACTGCGGACGCTGCACCTATCCGCCTATCGATCTCACGCTCCAGTTTTCCCTCATTCGTGAACAAGATCCCGAGATACTTAAACTCCTCCACTTGGGGCAGGACCTCCTCCCCGACCCGGAGAGGGCATGCTACCCTTTTCCGGCTCAAGACCATGGCCTCGGATTTGGAGGAACTGATCCTCATCCCGGCCGCATCACACTCGGCTGCAAACCGCTCCAGTGAAAGTTGTAAATCACGAACTGATGAAGCCAGTAGGACCACATCATCTGCAAAAAACAGAGAAGCGATTCTAAGGTCACCAAAACGGATCCTCTCAACACCTTGGCTGCGCCTAGAAATTCTGTCCATAAAAGTTATGAACAGAATCGGTGACAAAGGGCAACCTTGGCGGAGTCCAACTCTCACCGGAAACGAGCCTGACTTACTGCCGGCAATGCGGACCAAGCTCTGACACCGGTCGTACAGGGACCTAACAGCCCTTATCAAAGGGCCTGGTACCCCATACTCCCGGAGTACCCCCCACAGAACCCCCCGAGGGACGCGGTCGAATGCCTTCTCCAAGTCCACAAAGCACATGTAAACTGGTTGGGCAAACTCCCACGCACCCTCCAGGACCCTGCTGAGGGTGTAGAGCTGGTCCAGTGTTCCACGACCAGGACGAAAACCACACTGCTCCTCCTGAATCCGAGGTTCGACTATCCGACGGACCCTCCTCTCCAGAACCCCTGAATAGACCTTACCAGGGAGGCTTAAGAGTGTGATCCCCCTATAGTTGGAACACACCCTACGGTCCCCCTTTTTGAATAGGGGAACCACCACCCCAGTCTGCCAATCCAAGGGAACTGCCCCCGATGTCCACGCGATATTGCAGAGTCGCGTAAGCCAACACAACCCTACAACATCCAGAGCCCTAAGGAACTCCGGGCGAATCTCATCCACCCCCGGAGCCTTGCCACCGCGGAGCTTTTTAACCACCTCGGCGACCTCAGCACCAGAGATCGGAGAACCCGACCCAAAGTCCCCAGGCTCCGCTTCCTCAGTGGAAGACGTGCCAGTAGGATTGAGGAGGTCTTCGAAGTATTCCGCCCACCGACTCACAACATCCCGAGTTGAGGTCAGCAGCACGCCACCCCCACCATAAATGGTGTTGGTCGCGTACCTCTTTCCCCCCCTGAGACGCCGGATGGTGGACCAGAATCGCCTCGAAGCCGTACGGAAGTCATTCTCCATGGCCTCTCCGAACTCCTCCCACGCCCGAGTTTTTGCCTCAGCAACCACCCGAGCCGCATGCCGCTTGGACTGTCGGTACCTATCTGCTGCTTCCGGGGTCCCACAAGCCAAAAAGGCCCAATAGGACTCCTTCTTCAGCCTGACAGCATCCCTCACTGCCGGTGTCCACCACCGGGTTCGAGGGTTGCCACCACGACAGGCACCAACAACCTTGCGGCCACAGCTCCGATAAGCTGCCTCGACAATAGAGGCGCGGAACACGGCCCACTCGGACTCCATGTCCCCCGCCTCCCTCGGAACGTGTTCAAAGCTCTCCCGGAGGTGGGAGTTAAAGCTCCGTCTTACGGGAGACTCTGCCAGACGTTCCCAGCAGACCCTCACAATACGTTTGGGTCTGCCAGGTCTGACCGGCATCCTCCCCCACCATCGGAGCCAACTCACCACCAGGTAGTGGTCAGTTGACAGCTCCGCCCCTCTCTTCACCCGAGTGTCCAAGACATGCGGCCGCAGATCAGATGAGACGACAACAAAGTCGATCATCGAACTGCGACCTAGGGTGTCCTGGTGCCAAGAGCACATATGGACACCCTTATGCTTAAACATGGTGTTCGTTATGGACAATCCATGACGAGCACAGAAGTCCAATAACAGAACACCACTCTGGTTCAGATCAGGGGGGCCGTTCCTCCCAACCACACCCCTCCAGGTCTCACTGTCATTGCCCACGTGAGCGTTGAAGTCCCCCAGTAGAACAAGGGAGTCCCCAGGAGGCGCACTCTCCAATACCCCCTCCAAGGACTCCAAAAAGGGTGGGTAGTCTGAGCTGCCGTTTGGTGCATAGGCACAAACAACAGTCAGAGCCCGTCCCCCCACACGTAGGCGAAGGGAGGCTACCCTCTCGTTCACCGGGGTGAACCCCAACGTACAGGCACCAAGATGGGGGGCAACCAGTATGCCCACTCCTGCTCGGCGCCTCTCACCAGGGGCAACTCCAGAGTGGAAGAGTGTCCAACCCCTCTCAAGGAAACTGGTTCCAGAGCCAGAGCCATGCGTTGAGGTGAGTCCGACTATTTCTAGTCGGAACTCTCTCAACCTCACACACTAGCTCAGGCTCCTTCCCCACCAGAGAGGTGACATTCCATGTCCCAATGGCCAGCTTCTGTAGCCGAGGATCAGACCGCCAGGGTCCCCGCCCTCGGCCACCACCCATCTCACATTGCACCCGACCCCTTTGGCCCCTCCCACAGGTGGTGAGCCCATGGGAAGACGACACTGAAGCCAGTGGGAAACAATGTGTATGATACTTAGCCAAAAACAAAAGGCAGAATGATTCTAGTGCTGAAAGTATTTTTACAATAACTGGTGCTTAGATGATGTTATAGCTTCTCTAGGCTACAGACAAGATCAAAGTAATGTTCAAGCCAACTGAAAACGTATGCTCATTTTATGCCTTTTTGTTTGATTCAGTCCATAAAGGACCTTAGCCCACAAAGGGCTTACTTTACATGCCTCAATGATTGTTTCCCATGTTTATGAAAGCCATTATTTTTAAACTGTTTATCATGATTGAAAACAACTTAATCCTTACTAAATATATGTTTTTCTTGAACTTTTAATTTGTATTTACTCTACCCTCCTTAAATATGTAAAGATGAGCCTGAGTCAAGAACAGGTCGCTACTGGTGAGAGCCCGGGGTGACAGTGTGTTTTCCACCCTATTTTTACATCTGCCCAAGGTTTCTTCTCACATTGTTCATCTAATAAATCTGTGATCAGTTTAAATGATAAAAAGGACGGATATGTTCGAGAAATTAAACATTGATCATTTAAACTTATTACTAGAGGTGTTGATCGATTAATTTTTTTAAACTAATTAATCGCAAATCAGTTTTAAAATTAATCACGATTAATCACGATTAAACACTTTAAGGCAACTTATAATAAAGATAGATTCCTTCATCAGTTAAGTCATAACCTTTATTGTTTTTACTTTCACACAGTGTTTAAAAACTAGAAATAATTTTGTAAAGAAAATGTAGCACCTAACTAAAGTGCATTGCAAACATTCATTTTGTGGTTCAAAACATTTTACTGTTTGATAAACTGTATGAATTAGTGTGAACTGAAATTTAGAACCTTACAGAACATTTCTGCTTTGTTTTAAACCACATGTATAAGATCTACTCTTCATTTATCCAGTTACTAAGGCAAACCAGTCTCTACATTACTTGCATTTTAAGTCCTTGAACCTGGGATGAAGTGCAGTAGCATTCTTGAGCCAAGTGAGATTGGAGTTCTCCTTTCGTTGAGCCAGGTCTTCACAAAAGGCCTTCTTGAATCGCAGTGTGTTGACAGTGTCATCATCTGAAGGCTCCATGACTCTGAACAGGTGGCAGAAGGCAGGTAGCACCACAGAACAGGAGATGTACTTCTGTCCACCCATTTTCTGTAACATACCTGTGAAAACACAAATTAATAAACAATAATCAGGTCTCTCTTGTAAATGAGTCCTTGAGGCTCATTGAGACTAACCTGTGTAAGTAAAGGTTGACTGAAAAAAAATTCATTAGAGCTTTTATTTAATTTAATTCATTTACTCATTCATTTAGAATAAACAAGCAAATTCATCAAAAAGAAAAACACTGAATGAAAAGGGAGCAGAAAGAATAATTATATTTTATTTTTTAACACACACACACACTTGGTTTGTTTATTTACACAGCTTAACTGACCCACTGACTTAAACAATACAGTAACTTAACTACAAAGAAAAAGAAATAAAACCGTACCTGCATGGCTCAGGTAGCTCCTCCAACTTTTTCAGCTTTCCAAGCTCAGCCTCTGTAAGCAGGGGGATTTCACCGTCTGTCCCGAGCGTTGTTGTTTTTTTTCTCAATGTTCCATTCGTGTGCGGCCGCCTGGACGTGCTGCGCGCATGCCTGGCGCTCGGTAGATTTACTCACAGTTAAAACAAAGGAGTGCAGGCTCCAGCTGTCATCAATAAAGTGAGCCGTGACACCCAAATAGTTATCATTGCTAGCAGAAGTCCAGTGATCGCATGTGAGTGCAGGTACGGTGCCTGCGCTAACAGCGTTAGCGAGCGGAAACCGGAAGTGAGATTTGGCATCCGGGGGGAGCTTTTCAAAATAATTGTTGCATTATTTTATTTTAACGCATCATAATTAATAAAATAACGCAAATAATTAACGCGCTAATTTTGACAACATTACTTATTACTTTAAATATACTTTGATTAAACATTAACGAGCTTGCTTGTTATAAAGTCTCTGTGTGTGTATCAACTTTATCTCATCTAAGAAGCACAAGATGTTGTTTACTGGAAACAGAACAAACGTAAGAATATTGTAGCTCATGTTTTGACATACAGATTATGTTGTGACATACAGTTCCTGTTCTGATCGAAAACTACCACGTCTTCACATCTCTGTTATCTGAAACTGCCATACGTTTTTTATCACTGTCCTCCTTTCAAGAATAAAAAACCAGCACACACTGAAAGAAATTGGACTTCACTGTAAACGCTGTTTGGATGTGATCTCCCCTTTGCAAAGTTTGTGATTGTTTGAACTCATTCTTGTCTCTTTCATGTGGCTCTTATTTAAAGGTGAAAGTGATTAAAACCCTATCATTTATGGTCTCTGGATTCTATCAGGATCGCGTTTCTGTGTTGTGAACCCATGTGCAAGAAGATGAGGAGGCTCCGATAAAATAAGTAAAACATTTTATTTACAAAAGAAACAAAAACAAAATGCTGATGAGGCAGCTAACTTACTTTTAAATCGGATGAGACACAGAGGGAGAACGAGCATGAAGCCTTAGACAGGACAATCCAGAGACAACTGACAAGACACCAATGGGCTGAATATATACAGACAATGACAAGGTGAAATGGCAGACACCTGCATTGATTAGGATTAGAGACAGGTGTGACAGTGCTGGATCACAGGAGGAGGAAGGGCTGGTAAACATGAGGGAAAAACACAACATGCAGGACCAGACCCCATAAACCCTACACTATCCAAATTGAGTTCAAAGAGATAAACAACCAGTACCAACAGTGTGGTTTGAAACAGATCCTTCAGCTGACCAGCTCTGAAACCGGTGGTTCCAAAGATCCAATTAATCCCAGGTGAGCGCAGATGGAAGCCTAGCAGAACTCTGATGCGGATTGCCAGTCTTCCTTCGAGCAGCTCCTCCTTGGTGCTTCCCAGCACAAGAGGCCTCCTCCAGGCGAGCAGTGTTCAGACTGACTGTAGAGGCTGGAGCTGTCCTTGGCTCGGTTCTATTCTGGTCCATTTTTGTCAGGCTCCTCTGTAGCCAACAGCAAATCCCATGGAGATGGATGGTCCTTTGATGGAAAGTATCAGGCTGCCCACTAAGGCTGAGGCCGATTCGGTTTGGGTCAAGTTCCCCCACAGCCTGTCTTGGTTCTGGTTCTGTTCAGGTCATCTTCCCCACGTCCGACAGCAGACACCCACGAGGAGCTGGTCCAACAGAAAGTCGGCACAATACCACACTGCAATCCCAATCGGAACCAAGCAGAACCACAGAGGTCCGAATGAAAAGTGTGGCTGGAGTCCAGAGAAAAAACACTGGATGTTTGGACATCAACTCCCCAGCTGGAGGGGCCACCTGGCCAGTAGACTGCACTCAGAGTGACCAATGGGGTGAAAGCAGACGGTCCTGGACCTTTTTTTTTTTCTCCTGACGGTCCCGTTCGGCTCTCTGAGTCCACTGAACACAGAATTTGGTTGGAAGAGGGACCAAACATTTAGTCCGGTTCAAAAACAGGTCAGTTTGATATTATAGGACTGCAGAGAAGCCAGGGGGCTGACATTCACTCTCTCCTGCTCATCTAGGAACACTTTAGACTTACCAATCAGCCTAGCATGCATGTTTTTGGTCTGTGAGAGGAAACCGGAGTAATCTGAAAAAACCCACACATGCACGAGAGAACATGCAAACTCCACACAGAAAGGTCCCCGGGATTTGAACTGCAGACCATCTTGCTGAGAGACAACAGCTCTACCAACTGAGCCACCGTGCCACCCTACTAATATACATACATACAGTAACTCTGAATAAGTTTGCTGAAGTGTTATAGCTTACTGCAGTCTGTGCTTGCAATTCTGTCTAAATCATTTTAAAATGGAAAAAGACAAAAGGACGGAGATATCTGGAAGTAGTTAGAGGACATGGAGGTAGTTTTTTTCATTCATTCAACCTTTATTTATACAGGCTAGCCTCGTTGAGTCACGGGGACTCATTTACAAGAGGGACCTGTCTCACTCACACCAAACAACCATCCACTCTCTCACTCACACCTAGGGTCAATTTAGAGTCACCAATCAGCCTAACAAGCATGTTTTTTGGTCTGTGGGAGGAAACCGGAGTACCCGGAGGAAACCCACGCATGCACGGGGAGAACATGCAAACTCCACCCAGAAAGGCCCCGGACCGGGATTTGAACCGGCAACCTTCTCGCTGAGAGGCAGCAGCTCTACCAGTTGTGCCACCGTGCTGCCCAGTAGTTGGAGTAAGGACAGGGAAGGATGGATTGCTGTGGCAACCCCTGAAAAAGGGAACAGTCAACAGAAAAATAAGTTTTATAATATATGTGAATAGTTTTGTACAGTGCACAGTATAACTGACTTTTGATGTGAATTGATGATATAAAAATAAACAGAGGTTAAACTGAATTAAATATGGCCAAAATGTTTCTTTAATCAATTATATAAACCTCAGAACATTGCTACTGTAGTTTAACATATGAGGTGGTAAAATGTAATATATATATATATATATGTAAATGCAAAAATACCTAAAAAGCTGAATGGCAGAAAGTGTATGATGTTTGATGTTAACAAACACATATTATTGTGTGAATCTTGCTGTTTTGGACTGGATGAGTACACCCACCAACTTACCTACTTTTTCCAGTGGGGGCTGGACTGAGCTCAGTATTGTTTCACTTGAGTTGGTGTCCAAACCTGTCCACAGAGGACACAACTAACCCTGGACTTGTCCGTCCCTTTTTCTTTCTCTTTGTGTCTTTGTGTATTGTTAATATGGCTGTTTTTAAGGCTGGTCTCCATGGCGATGGTGTGACCCCTGCTGCTGTTCCTCAGTAGCTGCCCTGATTGATGGCCAATGGGCGGCCATAAAGGCAATCTGCTACCGCCAGATTAGACCAGACAAACATGGCCCTCGATTACTGGTGTTTGTTTACAAAAAAAGATTTCTACAGATATTTTTTTTCTATAGATTTGTTGCAAGTATGTAGCCAGTGACATGCACATTTGGTTTAAAGTGTCTGGTATGTTTCCAACGTGTTATATGAGAAATATGACTAGATCATAAGCTATAAATAACTGATTCCCTGAGTACTCATGAAAACATGTCTGTTCTTCTCTGTTCCTGCATTTCGATGACATGTTACTTGAACAGGTTTGCATGCTTTCACTTTATTTCAGGGTTGTTCTGAAGTGAAGTAGCTGGTTGAGACACAAAAAAGGAGCTGCACGGTGTGTGTGTGTGTGTGTGTGTGTGTGTGCGTGTGTGCGTGTGTGTGTGTGTGGAGGGGGGTGGATGGAGCTCGTCACTATGTTCTGTTCTTCTGGGAAAAGCCTTCTTCCTCGCTCCAAATGTCTGTCACTGGCCTTTTGTGTGCAACGATGCACGCCCACAAAGTGTTTGACGTTTCCATACCTCTCTTACACTCCGCAGGTTGTCATGGAACCTGCAGTGGGTGAAATTACAATGGAGGGAAGAGCGAGCAAAGGAGGGAGGTCAATTAGCTCTCTCCTCTTTCGTGAAGCTCTGCTTATTGCGGTCTGTTGATTAAAAGAGCTTTGACCAGATGTGACATTAGGCAAGAACCATTACAATTAAGACAAAAAATGGGGAAACCCAGGTAAAGTTTGATGACAAAACAGCCTGTGTATGAATTATACCCAGTGAACTTTGTTGAAACTCCAGTTAGAGATGTTAGATTTATGTTCCTCTTATTACTGTGTTGAACCAACAAAAATCTGAATAGCTCTTTATCAAACAGTAATCTTCTGAAGTTCCAACTTTTTTCTGCTTTTTAAGTGTCAGACTGGGTAAAAGGGCTCTGAGAAGTCTATTTACACATTGAACTCTGAGCCCTTAACAGATTGATGTGCTCTGTTTACAAATGCACAGCTACACATTCATACACTAACTTTGTTCATACCTTTACATACATTTATAATGTATGTACTTACAATAAAAGCATATGAATTTACTTGATTGAAATGTTAAATATGTCTAAAGCCGGTCAAGGCTGTTGTGGTATGCTTTGGGATTAAAATGGAATGTTAGTGCATGTTTATATTTGAATTGTTCATTTATGACAGTCCAGCAGATCATTACAGACTCACTGTATCACTGCTCTGTTTGTATATTTGTTAAGAAGCACTGAGTTATTCTTTAACTTGTTTGTTTTAATTCCTGTGTGGGGTGGTGAACATTTAGTTGGGTGTCAAAGTAACACTGAAATGTTTGTTACCATGTGGGTGTGTCCTCTGTGGCAGCCATCTTGTGTTCCAGCTAAAGAGGAAGCCCGCGTCAAACCCAGCTCTTATATAGAAAGTGAGCTGATGAGAGCAGGAGTTTGATTGGTGGAGAACTGAAAATCAAAGTAATCAATTACAAGCATAATCTGAATAGTAAATTGTTCATTGTTTATTGTTCATTGTTCATCTGTATATTAAATGTTTACTCAATATTCCATTAACAATAATTGTTGATGTTTAGATTGTTTGTGATAATTGTAATTGATAATGTTCCTCCATTGTTGCAAACCTCTACATGGAGGAAGTGGAACAGAGAGCCCATAACTCCTATGAGGGGACAACTCCAAGCCATTGGTTCCGTTATGTGGATGACACCTGGGTCAAAATCCAAGCCAGGGAGGTGGAAGCGTTCACCAGACACATTAACTCGGTTGATAACAACATCAAGTTCACCAGAGAGGATGCTAACGATAACAAGCTGCCTTTTTTGGACTGTTTGGTGCATATGGAGGGAGAGGACAGTCTCAACATTGAAGTTTACAGAAAACCAACCCACACAGACCAGTATCTTCTGTTTGACTCTCACCATCCACTGGAGCACAAACTTTCTGTTATCAGAACCTTACAGCATCGGGCAGAACACATCCCCACAAGGACAGAAGGGAAGGAAAAGGAACAGAAACACATCAACAAATCGCTGCAAACATGTGGATATCCCAACTGGGCTTTTGTCAAGTCAGCGAGGAAATCTGCTAAACACAATAATCAACAGAAAAATGCTAACAGACGGAAAAACATTGTCATTCCTTATGTTGCTGGAGTCTCAGAGAATTTCAGAAGGATTTTCAACAAACACAACATCCCAGTACATTTCAAACCCAGCAGGACTCTCAGACAGAGGCTGGTCCACCCTAAGGACAGAACCCCCACACACAAACAGAGTGGTGTGGTGTATGCAGTCCAGTGCAGCGAGGTCTGCTCAGACCGTTACATTGGAGAAACGAAGCAGCCTCTTCACAGACGAATGTCCCAACACAGGAGAGCCACCACCTCTGGACAAAACTCAGCTGTTCACCTCCACCTCACGGACAAGGGTCACTCATTTGAGGATGAAAATGTGCAAATTTTGGACCGAGAGCACAGATGGTTTGAGAGAGGTGTGAAGGAAGCTGTGTATGTTAAGAGAGAAAAACCTTCTCTTAACAGAGGAGGAGGTCTGAGATTTCAACTTTCCAAGACTTACAACTCAGTTTTGGGGCTGATTCACAAACGTTTTACACCGGATGGGAGCAGAGATGTCTTGTCTGTGAATTAGACTAGCAAAGTTTGTTGAGAAACCTCTGTTGTTGGGCTGTGAGGTGTTTTTTGTCAATTTACATACAGTTGTTGTGTCTTCTGTCAGAGACTTCAAGGGAACTCCCTACTGTTAAGGTGTGATCTGTCAATTTACATGTATGTGTTACCTCAGCTTGCAATTTACATATGATGGTGCGTGACTCCTGTTATAAATCCACACGCACACACAGTCTGGTTCATTGAATTGATAAAGCTTCTCGGATGAGAAGCGAAACGTCTTCTGTTACAAATAAAGTCCAGTTGATCTTGAATTGAACGCCTTTTTGATTTACTCAATATTCCATTAACAATAATTGTTGATGTTTAGATTGTTTGTGATAATTAACTTTGCTGTCTTTTCCATTCTGGAAGGCTGAGATGACTGGCCAGTCTGAATTGAAGGCGGGTCTGACTGGGTATATATAGGAGTGGACTGCTACACTGTTAAAATAAATAGGGTGGTTAAACTTAAAAACTTGAGTTCAAAAGCTGCCTTAAAAACACAAGTTAACGCAACTTCAAATAATGTTTTTTTCCAACTTAGGAGGGCAAGCTAGAAAAGTAGCCCAATTTATGATAAGTCATTGTTTAAATATGATACCATAAGTTGAAATGACTAACTATAGAACATTATTCATTCTCCAAAAATTGAGTATTCTTGTCAAGTAAAATTACAATCATATTCTATTTGAACTCAAATAATTAAGTTATAACTTGTCTAATTAATGTTTACTTGTTGTATGAACTTCATACTCTGAGTTTAAACAACTTGCTAATTTACATTACCCATTCATAAAAACGTGTTTTCATTTGTTAAAGTAACAAACAATTGTATATACTTTCAACTCTCATTTTAAAGTTAAACTGACATACCAATTCCTTTTTTGAGTTAATTTAACTAAAGATTTTAAAGCTCCACAGACATGATTTTTGTACTTTTCATAAAATGGCTCAACATATATATATTATCATTGAACTATGTTCGTTTTTGCAAATAAAATGTTAAATTAATGTAAAATCCATTTTAAATTGGTTTAAATTTCACGCCGTGTTTCTCCCTGAACATCCGGTGATCGTGACGTAAGCTCCAGACTCCGCTCGAATGCGCACATTGAAAAACAATGGGGGAGGATACAAACGCATCGGATGAATTTAGCAATTTAAAAGTTTAGATTTTAGCGATTTGTCTTGAGTGAAGCCAAAGTTATTTCGAGTGATCAACAAGAAACAGCAGGTTATATTTTTTTCTGCTGCTGCTGTTTTAATTAGAGCTTTCACGTTCAGGAATTGAGTAGGTCTCTGGAGTTTACAGCAGCTGCAAGTTGACGAGGCTGAAGGCATTCTACCACATCTAAATCGTTTACACAGCACTGAAATGGTAATATCTTAATTAATGTTTCTAATAATTATTCAACATTAATTTATAGTTTAAAAAATGAGTCCCTTTTAAAATATCTGTTAAATATTTTAGATGTTTATTCTAACATACGTTCTGAAAAACATCATTCATATTTCCAGTTGTAACTGAATGTTCACTAAATATAAAAAAAGTTTATATGTCAATCATTACATTTAAAAATAAATTTATATCAAATACTGTCAAAATAACATAAATTTTCATAGCTGGATCATCATTGTGTATTTCTTTTCAGCTGTTTTAATAAAAATATGACAGTTTGTGTTTTCAGTTTTTTGTTCATTTTTCAATTGCTGCTTAAACATTTTAGTTTTCTGACTCTGACTTACATCTGTTTAAAACGAGTCCAGAAGTTTCACATCCGGGATGGTTGCACCGTTGAATGCTGACTGGACAGATTGTTGATGGTTATGAAGAGCTTCAAACACGACTATAATAATAATAATAATAATAATGAATTCAATTTATAACGCACTTTTCATTAGTGAAAATCTCAAAGTGCTACACACATTGAATGCTACACACATTCATACACCGGTAGCGGCAGACTACCATGCAAGGTGCTTTCCAGTCCTACCGGGAGCAACTCGGGGTTAAGTGTCTTGCCCAAGGACACAACGACACATGGTGTGGGGAACCGGGATTCGAACCGCCAACCTTCCGATCGGGGGACGACTGCCATTACCACTACGCCACGGC